>VZSE01007196.1:1727042-1761755 GCA_013398275.1 Promerops cafer | reverse complement strand
GGGGGGAGGTCCGGGGAGAAGGCAGAAGACTACAAAGGAAACTGTAAAAAGGAGCAAATACATAAACCTGAGAGGGAGAAAACCACAGAGTTTCTTTGTGAGCTGCAGTGACTCATTTTCAAGATGTTGTCTGCTGCCAGTTTCAAACCGGAAGCGCATGGNACCGGGCGGCCCCCGCCGCCCCGAACGCCGTAACCGGGATGCCGCTGGGCGGGGGCAGCCCCACGGCACCGCCAGCCGGCACCACCGGGGAGGGGGACACGATACGCCCCGGCACCGCCGAGGGGCTGCGGGCGGCGCGGGGTCCCGAGGTTCCCCGCGACCCCCGGCGCCTCCTTCCCGGCCCTGCCCCTCCTCACGCCCCGGCTCCTTCTCCCGCATCTGCCGCCCCCCACACACATGCACGGTCCGTCCCCTCACGTGCACCCGCAGCTCCCGGGGGGCGGCAGGGCCCCCGGGGAAACCCTCCACGGCGGCGGGGAGCCTCCTCGGGCATCCCGCTCCCCCGACCGCCGCCCCCTGCCTCGTTACCGCCGCGCTGCCCGGGCCCGACCCCGGGGCAGGACCCCTGGGTTCCCCGGCCCCGTGCGGGGCTCCGAGCCCCCTCCCCGCGGTGCCCGGCAGCCTCACCTCCCTCCCGAGGGCTGTCCCCGCTGCCGCCCCACCAGCGAGCGGAGCGCGGCCCCGCAGCAGCCGCCGGCCTCCCCTTCTCCTGCGCGCAGCCCCCGAAACTTTGCGGGAGCCGGGGCGGGCGCAGCAGCACTTGTACCTACCCAGCGGCTGAGGGACTTTTCTGCTTTCTCCTGGTAGTCTAGAGGGAGCTGAGTAAAATTCCCTGATTCTCCATGCTGACAGTCTTCTGCAGGCTCTCTGTTGCTCTAGTAATGAGATCCTGATTTTATTTTCCCTTTTTCCTTTTTTTTCCCCCTTGGGCTGGTGTGTGTGTGTGTGTGTATGTGTGTATGTGTATGTGTGTGTGTGTGTATGTGTGTGTGTGTGTGTGTGTGTGTGTGTGTGAGCGCCTGCCCGTGAGAGGGAGCGAGCAGGAAGCCGGGGCAGTCAGACAGCGGCCCGGCTCACTTCCTCTCCCGCACTATTCCCCGGGCGGTTTGCAGTCTGTGTAAACAGCCTTTTCCTCCCCGCGCCCCTCGCTCTGGCCGCCGATGTGCAGCATGGCTGTAACACAAGACACACGCATACTACAGCCGGCAGCGCTGACTCCGCCGGCTCGCAGGGAACTCCGCGACTCCCCCGACCGCCACCCCTTCCTGTGCTACACCCCCAGGGAGGAGCTTCCCGCCGGCCGCCCCAGCTGCTTGGGCCAAAATATCTCCGCGTTTCCCCGGGGGACACCGGAGAGATGCTTATGAACCCCTTACTAGCGGTGCTTCGCCATCCCGGAGGATGGTGACGGCCTTTGGCCCCTGGAGAGACGGCCGTCTTTGTCCCACCATGCTGGGGCTGAGGTCACCGCGGAGGGGAGCGTCGGGCACCTGCGTTGGGGTCATTGGGGGCCGAGGGGCTGGAGGGATGCAGTAGCTCACTGGACGCTTGCTGGCCACCTTCCCAAGCTGAACCTCTCAGGGACAGCAAAGGACAAAAGCGGTGCAACACGGTACAACAACTTAAATCGAGGGAAATAGCATGTTAAAAATCAAGGAGTGCTCAAATCATCGCATCATGGAATAACGGTTTGATTTGGTTTGGAAGGGACATTTAAAGGTCACCCTGTCCAATTCCCTTGCAATAAGCAGGGACATCATCAACTTGATCAGGTTGTTCAGAGCTACTGCTCCAACCTGACACTGAATGTTTACAGGAATGGGGCACCTCCACGTCTCTGGACAACCTGTGCCAGTGCCTTACTACTGTTACTGTAAAAAATGTCTTCCTTATATCCTATCTTCTTTTAGTTTAAAATTATTACTCCTTTTCCTATTGCAAATCATCAAATACCAGCTAGATCTTGCAGCTCCACATCATATCTCAGTAGTCAGACCGGTGGTAATTAGCTGATTGAGGTTTAGGTTTTGACCTTCAAGCTGTAGACCTCAGACCTAAACTGTTGGTTCAGATTTATTAAAAGGGACACATTTCCAGTATTGGGAGTTTACATAAATTGTCTTTTCTTGTGTCTCATATATCAGCATTTCTAACTTTATTTGGAAATTTTCAGAGTGAGTGACATTATCTTCTGTCTGCCTAGAACATCGGTGATGTTCAAGGCACAATACTTCAAAACCAATACTGCTATTTCTTTTAATAGTAATGAGATTTATCATTCCAGCACTGTAACTGCTGTTCAGAATGTTTTTGATAAGCACTGACATAGAAGCCATGGTTATTTTTTATCACTCTATTTTGTTGCTTGCAATGTCATTGAGAACAAAAGTATGTTTTGATGGAGTTAAAGATTGTCACAGTTGGCCACTGAGCATCAGTCAATAGTATCTGAACAGAGGTATAGGATCAAATTCAGTCTCTTGAGGAAGTCCATCAGTTTTCTTCCTTCTTGTCTTCTAACATGCCATAGGGGAGCAAGAATAACTTGGTACCAGCACACCAAATAATGGAACTTTGTTGTTTTTCTTAAATCATTCCTTTTTAGAAGTCATTCTAAATTTCAGAATAGAGATAGGAGGTCTGATAAGTACTCATTTTGTGTTTTCCAAATAAAGAAGCATTGAAATCTTTAATTTCAGATAGTATATTTCCTAGATTAAATGTACAGTGGATAAAGTCCTTGCTGTAAGCACTAGTTTAAGTCATGAGGATGAAGGAATCAATCTTTATTAGGGAACTACAGCTGAAGATCCAGTTTTGCAAGCAGGGCAGTCAGAGAAGCTTTAATGGTATCAAAATGAAACGCTGGACTGACAGCTGAGAGTACTAGCATTCATCTTCTACATTTTTTATTGTCTTTCTGACCAAGCGGTGAAGCAGATATACCACAGTTGCCTTGACCAGCTATTGGTGTGGAGAACTGAGAGAACAAACTCTCAAAACCAGTACAAGTTCTTTTCTTCTACAAATAACACTATGTCTCTAAAAAATGTTTAGAACTTAATTTTTTTCTCCAACTTCCTATGCTGTACTTGTTTACAGCACCAGATTTTTAATGTTTTTTTGCAACACCAGTCCTTTTTTGTCTAGTGAGGTGGAAACCTAAATAAGGCTGCCATGCTGGAGGTCAGATGACTACTGGATAAGGGCTCTTCATAATTACCCAACAAAAGCTGGAGTAAAAAGTGCAGAACTCATTTAACAGAATGAAGACACCGGGATGTGTTGGAAACACAAGCAGTTCAGAAATCTCTGCAGGAAGTGGAAGAAAATGGGAGGTTTTGGCCAGGGCTACTGATCGTAGCACTATGGATATCATAGGAAAAGCATTTCTGGAAACTACATGTGTGTCTTGATAAAAACACTGTGCTTTACAGAATGATTGCTGAAACTCTCCTCTGCAATATCTGCCTGGCTTGATTAATCTATGCTTTGAGCTAACCTTAAGGATTATCTGATGCAAAAATACAAGATGATGAATGAGGAAAACAGTGTGTTTGTGTTGTGTAGGAGCTTTCTTCTTCTGTTTTTCAAAAAACCTGTTGGTTGACATAGTTATAAAAATGCTGGTTATATTTTTAGCGGAGTCACTAGTTAGCTTCTGTGTCTCATTTCACACCCATTCATCAGCACATGATATTACAACTGTTAACTGTGAAGCCTTAGTTCTGTCCTCAAGCTATGAAGATCTGAGGGTTTAGCTTTGGAAATTGTTGTTCCTTGCTCAGATTTGGTCCAGACAACAGCTGTTGTACTCGTAAAGGACTAAGTTTAACTGAGACAGCTCCCCTTCGACCAGTAAGGCAGGTTACTGCTGCTGAGAGTCCTAATCTGATAGGTTCAGGCAATCCTTGAACAAACATATGCACCCAGGATGTCTCTGTTTACCTAGAGACAGTGTGACTTGTAAAAGAGCCTGTATTTATAAACCGCTTCTGCTGAAAAAAATTGCCCCAAAGCATTCCTAAGAATAGTGACTATAATTCTGCCTCATTTTATTAGATTGCATCAATTAAGAAACCAGGCTTTGTCTGTCTTTTCAGATTGTTTCTCCTGCATTTTTAAACTGTTCATAAATCTCATGTGCTGCTGTAATTAAACAATCTAAGAGAAGGGAACAAAAAAGTAAAGGTAGATTTGCTGTCCTCTAGATCTCTGTTTAAAGCTCTTCAGGCTGAGACTCATAAATGGGTTGGTCTAGGTTTTAATGTAATTTCACTGTGAGCCTTGAGTCTCTCCGTAATTAAATTATTAAATTAAATTATATAATTGTAATGTCACTTTGCGGTATACAATTTTCCTTAAGTGTACATAGATGCTTATAATCGCATGTAATTATCAAGAACAAAGTTGAAAGCAGTTGGAAATAATTGTTGTTTCATTTAATACTTTAAGTGCTAATATATTTAATGAATGTATACATTGTTTCATCTTCTCTAATATTTTTTTATTTCTTTCTAGATTACAGGCTCTGCAATGAAGAGGCTTCAGATTTGTGTCTGCCTTTAGGACAATGAACACAATAGTTCTGTGGGAGAAACACTCCTAACCATTCTTGTCTCTTATTTTCTAGCAATTCTAACTTGAATAACCACCTGACAGGTTACAGGAGGATTTCCAGGGAATTTTGGAAACTAGGTAAATAGAAACTAATTACCTGAGCTGAAATGACAGTCTATTCATGTAAGATTCTTTGTTGCCCTTCACAACATATTATTTAAATGTCTTGCAAATGTTGCATCAATACTGATGAGTGTTGCTCTAGGAGGTTTGGCTTTTCTCCTTCACACTCTCCTGTAGCTGAACCAGCACAGGCTTTAGAGCCAACAACTTCATTATTGCAAAAAGCCCTGGGGGATCCATACAGCTCACAAAGTGGTCAGATCCTCAGTTTTATCTCATCTCACTGGCAGCTTCACTGGCAAGGAAAGTGCTGTGTGCAATACCATAGCTCCAGCATGAAACACTGACTCTAAATCCATGGAAACTCAAGGGACCAGGTTGCACAGTGTTTCCCACATGCATTTCTTCCTGGGCTTTTTGCTGAGCTATCTAGAGTAAAATTGTGAACTTTAGAAGAGGTGATGGCAAACATCAGTAGAACTGTGTTCTTGAGAAACCTCTTGTTCAAAGTTGGTTCAGATTAGTGGGAAAAAAAATGCATGTTGCCATCAAAAGCTTCAAAACCTCATGTCACATTTTCTGAAACAAAGAAATCCTGCAAGTTTAACCTAAAATATTTCCTGTCAGAGGCAGGAGAAGGGCTAAGTGCTTCTTCACACTGTGAAACAAGTTTACTTTACCAATGGTAGGACTTTGGCAAGGAAGCAGGAGCCTCTTCTGTCTTCCCAGGGACTTCTTTTTCCCTTAGGGAGCATGTTCTAGTCCCTCGTGACTGTCTGTGAATGAGATTTGTTGTTGGGTTGCAGTTAGAAATCTGCCTCCAGTCTTAAGAGAATGATGTTTTAGAGACCCCAAAGTTTTCCTCTTCTCCCCTATCCACCCCCGGAAGGCTGTGGTGCTTGATCAGGAAGGAGTGTTTGAGGGAAATGACTGCTTTTACACTCCTCTTCCTCTGGCACACTTTGCTTTCCTGAATGTTTTGCTTTCCCTGTGTGCTGTGGAAGAAAGCACATGACACAACATGTTTCAAGTAAAAGCATCATTGCGTGTACAATTTCATTAGGTTTGCCTTCTTAGTGAAAGGTTTATAAGGAATTACATTCTGTGTGCAGTGTAATTGCTTATGATTTTTTTTTGTCACTAAAGGAATGTAGTGTCACTCTGTATTGAAGGAGCCTAGAACACCTAATGAGCAACCCAGGAAAACAGGGAAAGAGGATTCCATGAATCTCTGACTAACCATGAAGTCTAATCTAACTGCAAAGATTAACTATTGCAGGCTTCTCTTAAATCTTTCAATCTGTTCTACAGCAATTTCTTTTCCAGGCTAATTAATTAAAGGTCTGAGCTAGAACTTTAGTCACATTTTATTGGTTTCTTCCTCCTGTCTGTCCCCCCCCCCATTTCCCATCTGTCTATTTTATCCTAACCTTCTCTCTAAATATGACTGATCGAAGGTAATTCTATTGACAAATACCACCATAGCATCTGTACATAATTAAACTGCTTTTACTGTTCTCAAATGCTTTTGGTCAAATGGAGCACAACTCACTGCCACTTCTGTTCAGCCCACACTAATTCTAAAATTTTTAAATGATTAATGAAATCAAACATATTTTGCCTTCAACATGTGACCTTATGGTTTTTATGTTTCTCAGTATGACACACGCTTTGGGACACAGTTCTACTTAAAAATTTTCAGACAGGTGAAAATGACAACATTTTTTTCTCTTCTAATTACTGTGTATTTTATTACAATGCTCCAATTAATGTATTTTTGTATTTTATAGTTACAAAGTTAATTATGCATGTTCTTGGTGATGTACATTTTCCAATAAAATAACTGATGTTTTCTTAAAGCCCTTCCTGTTCTCCATACTCCATAACCATAATGATAAAACTCATATAAAAGACACTTTGGAAAAGCAAAGTCTTCAAAATGTTTGATTTTTAGAAGTCAAAACTAACCCTTTAACCACTCATTGGTGCAGACCATAAAGTACACAGATTATGTGTTTCTTATGGGAAATGACAGCTATTAGCATAATTGTAGCTCCATTCTGCTTGCTAGAAAATCCTTTTTTCTAAGTCACATTACACAAAAAGAGTTTAAAAATTAATGTGTCTTAATACCTTTACTTTGCATGTTCATGTGCACTCCTTTTTCTTGAATGGTAATGGAGAAAGATTTTGGAAAATAATTTAAGGCATATAAGTTAGGACCCTGGCATGAATGCTCCCAAGGTGCCTGCTTCTCCCTGCTGACCATGCAGGGATGCTGGGAAGCTTCTCTAGATTATTCAGCCACCCTAACTACGTGCTTAGAGTTAAAGACATAGGTATATCTTTGATTCATGTTCTGCCTTCTGTACAGCTGAAATGTAGAATCACTTTTCAGCTGCTAATGAGATGTTATTTGCTATACATTTTAACGACAAGTATGAAAGGTTTTCAGTGTAGGCAAACTCACATCTAAGTAATTTAAAAGTGACAGCATTTTGGTCCTTCTAAAATCTCAAGTAATGTAGGCTTGCAAGGCAAACTTGATCTTGTTCCTCAGAAAAAATCCCAGTTTATACATCTTTCATATACTCCCTTGCTCTGTAATAGAACATGTCTACTGTCCTACCTGTACCTGAAATAGACACACTGAAAAGCTTATTATCACACCTTATTAAACACCCCACCCATTATTATCACACACGCTTATTAAACACCCATTATCCCAGCTGATACCCTATCACCACATGCTTGTGGTAGTTGCAGTTCTAAGAGAATTGAGGATGTGCAGCCAAATCTACAGTTGTAGGAATATTGCCTTGGCTCTTGCTGTGTGCTCCTGACTTGGTGCTGTCAAACGATGCCACATTTCTATGGAAAGCTCTTTTGATGCAAACCATAGGCTCCTTCATAGCCAGACTTAGCAAAAGGCCATAAACACAAGCCAAAGTCCATACTTACTAAACAAATTCTTAGGAGCTAACCATGTGCTCTGTGTTTTGCTTAACAGAAAATACATTCAAGCAACAACATGTTGAGGAATGCATTTAATGCAGGTGGCCCAGGGTGCAGCTGCAGTTCGAGCTGCGGGTTGAGCTCTGGGTGGCTGGAGCCCCAGGCAAGGGGCTGTGAAGTGCATAACAAAGGGCCCAGGGACCTGTGGCGCCGGCGTGGGGACCAGGCTCTGAGAGATGCGGCAGGAGCCCACGACCCTCAGACTCCCCTGTGCTTAGGCTGTGAGGGGATAAAAACAAAGGGGCTCCTTTTTTCGGGGTCCCTCCTCAGAGACGCCCGCTCGAGTTGGTGTTTTGTTAATTAGTTATTGCACCAAAATTAAACTATTTTAGGGATCGTTTGAGACTCTGCTAAAGGAAACCTGAGGTAGAACTGGTGTGCATGTGGAGGGTGTGCCTGGGAAGGGGCTTCGGTCTCAGCTCAGGGGTACGAGCGCGACTGCCAGGGCGGCTCCTGGATGGTCAGGCAGGGACGGTTCTTTACATACAAGCCTATGGGAACAGCTAACATGGATGTATCCCACCACTGGCACCAACCCACCGTGGCTGCTGCAGGTGATAGGGCAGGTCTTTGGCTAAACCCTCTCATGCATATTTCAGCTGCCTGCAACACTAGATTTAAGCGTGCTCTTAAGCTTTGCTGAGGCAAGATCTTCCATCCTTCTCTAAAAGGTGTTGAAGTTATGTTAGGTTTTGACTGTGGTGGACTCCAGTCAGAGGTCCGTTGAAGAAGTGGCCTTCAGGGGGACTTTGGTTAAATACCAAGTTTCTTCAAAGTTCTGCATAGATTGCAGTATAAACTTGTTAGTCTGACACTTGCTTATTCTGTTAAAAGGAGGATGCTATCCCAAATAGATTATTGCATACATTACTCTTATGGAGCTTTCACAATTCATCTTAAAAATTGCTTTGATATATTATTGCAATTGATATTATAAGAGAAATTGTAAAAATACTTACACATGGAAATGTGTAGTAAACTATGCTGTAATGTAACTGTCCTTAAACATTTAAAAAGAAAAAGGAAATGTTATAAAGTGTTGGTAAATTTTTTGGATGCTGTTTATGTTTGAACTTTTCTCTGTTTTCCTGTAGAAACTTCCGTATCCTCTTCCTGTGTCCCTACAAAGTTTTGTACAATGCAGAACAAGAAATGCTACAGGGATTGTGCTCCACCTTTCTCCTTCCTGCTGGGATATCCTTTCTGTAGAGAAATGTAAAGTATGTAATATTCAAGTAAAAATGTTATATTATTCTTTATCTCAGTAATTTTCTGTAATCTACTACATATCAAGCTGAGTGGCAGAAGTGCACCACTATTTTTACGTTTTTATGACATATTAATTTGTCAGCAAAAGGTAGCTAAAATCTATTACAAAGTTTCTTGTTTTCCAGAGTCTTATCAAGGGTTCATGTCTAAGCCAAACAAGACAAGGGTGGGTTGGGTTTTTCTCTTCATTGTTTCAACTGAATTAACCGGAAGGGGGGAGTGCTTTACCTGTCTGACACTCGAGGAATATTCATTAGCTACCACTTTTCACTTGTCTGTCTGTCCAGACTCTGTCTGCATCCTTGTGGGAATTGTAGGGGAATTTCCTAATTCCCAGTAATAAAGAAATAAATTAGTAAAGACCTTTATCTGGGTTCCAGTTTTAATTCATTCTAAAAGTTAATACTTACAATAAAATAAAGGAACAGGACTTTAAAAGTGTAGGCAGCGCTAATGGACGATGTTCCTGAGCAGTCAGCATAGGCTTTAACCATTGTACTGTTCCTCTGTATGTTGGAAGCCCGTTTTATAACCCTACACACATATAAATGCAGATGTATATATGTATGATTCTCATTTGGATCATTCAGCAGTTCTTTCCTAGCCATAGCAATAAGGCATGATGCTGAGTATGATGGAAGAGAATTATTACATCATCTGGTAGACAGGGAAGATCAGAAAACAAACATCTTAACTGAAGTTCCTGTATGTTAAATAATAAAAAAAATCCATGGGACTGCCAAGCTAAAAACACTGTAAAAAGGCATAAACTTTAAAAATATGTGGAGGTTTCAGACAATTTGTTGGAATACATAGCAAACAGTAAGTAGATGGTTTACAATTTACTTTTAAAATAATACAGAACAAAACTCCTACCTCTGCATGGATAAGATCTGCTGAGTTAAGTTCCCTATAGTTATCAGTCTTTTATTTTCCCTCCACCTTTTCTGATAATGTATGTATTTTATTGGGGTGGTTATCTTTCTTTTTGTGCTAAATACAAAAAGCAAACAGAAAAAAAGGAAATGTTTTGACTTGCAGGAAATAATTAGCATGAAGAGCAAAATAACAATGTAACCAGAAAAATTCATGATTTCATGTTTGTGACCTCACTGATTATCTAATGATTAAGAAGTATACATCAATTTAACCTTTATTTTATTTATCATACCTATTTATATGATAATGTTCTTGTCTGGTCTTTACTTCTATAAAAAATATGTCTTTAATAACAGGCAATTTAGCACAAGGATAATACGTAGCAAGAAATGGTCCCTAAAAAACTCTCGTGTTTAAAACTGATACAATGACACTGTAAATTAGCAAGTGGATTTTTTTTTAATCAACTCACAAGATCACAGTTAGCAGTGGGCAGTATAGTTTTGCATGTGGAAAGTATTTATGATTGTGTTAGAGCATTCTGCTTCTGTGGTTAATGGATTTGATTCCAACTCCTGTTCTGCTTAGGCTCCCTCATGTCTAAATTAACAGAACACTACTGAAATCATTGGTGTTACTCTGAATTTTCATTGGGCTAATTACAAACAATTTCAGAGCCCTGTTGATGTTTTAGAAATAAATACTGGCTTCCCAATCCCAAAGAGACTGAAATAACTTAAAACCATATTTTAAAAAAATGACTCTTCTCTGAACACACACTGTGCGAGTGCAAGTTAGAGAACCAGTGTGTGTGTGACTGATTTGCACACTTTGATGAGTTTGCATGGCATCTGTCAGTTCTCCCTGCTAGCAGGAAACCCAGGCTTCCCATTTCAGCCAAATTGACCAACATTAGATTCACAGAATCATAGAATGGTTTGGGTGGAAGGGACCTAAAGATCATGTAGTTCCAACTCCCTGCCAAGGGCAGGGACACCTCCCACTAGCCCAGGTTGCTCAAAGCCCCATCCAACCTGGCCTTGAACGCTTCCTGGGATGGGGCATCCACAACTTCTCTGGTCAACCTGTGCCAGTGCCTTACCACCCTCACAGTAAATTCTTAGTAAAGAATTTTTTCCTAACATCTAATCTAAAGCTACTCTCAGTTTGAAGCCATTCCCCCTTGTCCTGTCACTACAGCTCATGACAAAGGTTCCCTCTCCAGCCACAGGCCCCCTTCAGATACTGGAAGGTTGCTGTGAGGTCTCCACTCAATCTTCTCTTCTCCAGACTGCACAGCCCTAACATTCTCAGCCTCTCTTTGTAGGGAAGGTGTTCTGGTCCCCTTATCATCTTCGTTCCTTCATCTGGACTTTCTCCAACAATTCACATCCTTCTTATGTTAGGGGCCCAGAGCTGCGTGCAGCCCTCCAGCTGAGGTCTCACCACAGTGGAGCAGAGGGCAGAATCACCTTCCTTGACCTGCTGGCCATGCTCCTTTTGATGCAGTCCAGGATTCCATTGGCTTTCTGGGCTGCAAGCTCACAGTGCCCACTCATGCTGAGTTTTTTGGCACCCATCACCCTAAATCCTTCTCTGCTGGGCTGCTCTTAATCATTTCTCCACCCAACCTGCAGGTTTGTCTGGGATTGCCCCAACACACCGACAGGTTGGGCAGAGATGAACATTACTTTGAACTCCATGAAAAATCTGTGAAAATTAGCTCTTAGGAAGAAGACCCTGTTAATGCTACAATCAGGAGAAAGTGTAACTGGACTCAACAAGTCACAGATACCAATGAGTCCACATGATGGTAAGGTATAAATGCCTTTATCATGTGATTAGAGTAAATTGGAGTTTGTGCTTATTAGGCAACAAAGAACCACAGTCAAAAAAGGTAAAGCCGTATGAAGCCAGACTTCACTATCTCTTCCTTTCTGGAACAACATGGTTTTTTGCATGGCTCCACAGAGATATAAATTCCTCTCTTCTTGTCTAACCCACACAAGAGGCTACTAGGCAAGACCAGATTGTCCTCAGGGCCAGTGTTACGCTAGTTGAACATAGACAGTCTTTAACCATCTTCTTCTTTGGTCTTTCTGGTTGTCTCGATAATCTTGGTTTGCCTATCAGAGCCTCAGGAAACCACATATCAGAAGGTTCAGATAATTTTGTTCTGCTCTCTGGATTAAGCCCAAAACCAGTGCAAACTGTTCAATACCTTCCCCTAGAGGTTGCAGGCATCTTTTTTCCTTGAGAGCACCAGTGTAAAATCTCTCATGTGATTCTAACATGAAAAAGTTTTATTTAAAAAAAGGTGAAAACTCAAAGAGATGTGTATTTTACCCTAATTTATTAGTTACATTTCTGATCAGCTTTATTAGATGAGACAGGTAAGACCTGGGCTCCATGGAAGTTGAAAGGGGCTGCTCCAGTGAAATACTCACTAAAGGTAAAGAACAGTGTCTTGAATGTTTAATAGCTATTTCAGAGCCTGCATTTTCAGGTGTGTTTGTTGGTTTAAACCTCATTATAAGCAATTCTGAACAATTATTTCTTCACCCCAGAAAAAAATCTTTCATCATTTGATTCAATTAAAACAAAAAGTGTGTGTTTCTATAAGGAGTTTATTGAGATAAAGACACAAAGAAAAGATGAGTGCTCTATGTAATTCTGAAAACTGTGAAGTTGGAATCATGACCTGTGTCTCCTGTGGGAGGTATCCAAGTTGAGCATTTACCATGATGCTGATAGAGTTTCTTTTCTCTTCCCTGTGCTTCCCCAATTAGTATGGTCAGCAAGACCTCCATGCACTCAAGTGCCACACCATTAAATCATGGCTCTAAGTCATATTTAGAGCAGGGCTGCATCTGCTCCTTCAAGTTCCACAGTCTTCACTTCCATTTCTCTCCCGCAGCAAAAACCTTCCTTTGAGGCCTGATACTTTCCCAGAAAAGAGCAGAATAGCTGCCAAGAGAGTTTATGTTTGTGAAAAAACAAAAATGAATCACAGGCAGAAGATTAATTTAATAATCTAGAAACAGATGCCCTCAAGGATGTGTGGTATAGAAGAGAAAACAGCAACTTCTATGATGCCTGTCTTTCTCCCAGGAAGAATCACCTCTGTCTTTCCTCATTGCAGTTTTGCCAGCTACTTTTAAGGTAGGACTGGTAGCTTAAAGATGTCTAGGCACAAAGCAAATCTGGAATTGTAGCATTTTGGCCCTTCTTAATGAGTTTTTCCTCTCACAAGACTGCTTAATTTCCGTGGAACTGTATGGAAATAGAGGTGGTGTCGTTTTTCCAAGATGCTTGTTGTTTCATTGCCTCTCTTCAAAGTTCTGCATAACATTTGAGTGGGTTGAAACAGGAAACTGAGATGTTCTGGGTCTCCTGGCAAGGGTTCCAGGAAGTGATGAACAGTTATTGATAATGGTCCTTTGCTTAAGGAAGGGAGAACTTATGTATCTGTTTTAAGATCTTTGCTGAATTGTGAGAGTATTCTATATCTTTCAGGAGATATTATCTTGCAGTGATTTGTATTGTCAGCTTTCTCAGGTCTGGATAAAAAGGTAAGTCATCTGTGTGGAAAATATCTGTTTGAGAAAGTAGAGCCCCAGATGTTGAAGCTAAGGCTTCTGGCATTATCTGGGTTTTTTTTCAGTGAAATTGCTTAGAAAGGGGTAAGCAAACTCTGCAGGTAAGATATCAATCACACTGTCACTACCAGGTATTTGCTATTTGAGTGACTTCAAGCAAGACTTCCACTGAGTCATCTGGAGATGACAAGGAGCCATTTGTCTGTGAGATGAGGATGGGTTTCTTCCAGGGTATAGAAGAGGAAAAATAACAAAGATGGAAAGGAGACAAAAGACATTTCATCTAGTATCACCAGCTTCCTCAAATGCAGAATGAAAAATGTCTACTCCAGAGAGCTGTAAAGCAAACCACAGAGAGAAGAGAAGAGAAGAGAAGAGAAGAGAAGAGAAGAGAAGAGAAGAGAAGAGAAGAGATTTGAACTGTGTTCAGTTATATCTATCAGTTTACACTACGTATATAGGAGTTATACCCAAATATTTGTGAGTTATACACCCTGTGATATTCTATGTGTTCACTAACATTAATGCTAATGTACAGGGTTGCTCTGTACTGATTGTGCTATTGTATGAGATTACAGTGCATTACTGGTTCCAACATTAGAGGTTGCAGAAAATAATTGGTCTGTGAGATATGAACTGAAGAAATTTTAGAAGTATCTGCTTTGGGCAGTCATCGTTGCTTAGCAAGTTTCATAAAGACCTTGCACTGATGTCCTGATTTTAAAAGTTAGGGCTTTTTTGTCAATGAAACTAATGAATTTTCTGCAAGTAAAATGATAACTGTTGTCACTTTTTCTTTCCATTTTTTTGGCAGTTGACATCTTGCATATTATAAACCAAATTAATTTGAAGAACTAGAATCTGTACCTGTGTGTGCAACATCTTACGTATCTTAAAATTATGCAGAAGAAAATCAACAAAACCTCTGTTTTCTGTCAGACACATACTTGGGATTTTTGAGTGAGCCTTTATTTTGAACATCAAAATTCACTGAGAATGAGGATTCATTTCCTAGAGGGAATAAGGATTGTAGCTGTTTGTGCTGTGTTCAACAGATACAGATGAAGCCTCTAACCCCACAATTTTTCAGGTGGGGCTTTTACTGTTCTTCCTCAACATAGTGAGAAAAAAACAGTTCATGTTATTCTATTAAAGTGATTCACTTATAGAACTGACTGGGATGAATTTTATGTTTAGGAGTTCAGCTGTACATAGTTTTAAACCTTTCAGCTTGGAAACAACCCACACACCTCAAGGGAATGTACGTGATGTTACTGTCTGGAAACTTCAAAGTAGCCTTGGTCTCTGATTTATAGAAAATAAACAAACATCCTTTTAAGTAGCATGCTGATCAGCTGCAGAAATTATTTACTACAGCCTATTTAGGGTAAGAATTTAGGAAATTCCTGATGAAGATAACGGATCATCTTTTGAAGTGTCATCTCTCCAATTTTTTTCCAGCTATGATGCAGAGACTATCTTTTCCTAGGTAGGATTATTTTATTTGCTCTCCTCAAGTCCTGTCAGCATTTATTTGGCTTCTCCAAATCCTCACTCACTTTTGTTCTTTTCACTGATTTTGGTTTTTAGGCCTATAATGCTGTATTTTCACCTTCTTTTTCACTTTTCCAAGTAAGTTGTTTCCATATTTTGAGGATATGTAAAAAAAAAAAAAAAAAGTATTTACAGGTCTGGATTTTATTTTATATTCACATTTAGGTTTTTTCACATCTGTTTCTTTTTTTGCAAGTATTCTGAGGGAACAACTTTGCTTGATTTTTTTTTTTTTTTGCCTTTATAAAAGACCTCCAGTTCTGTTCCTATGGATTTTAAATATTTTCATGTTCAGTTATCTGCAAAATAAAATTAGTCTTCAACTCAATATTTTTTTTCAAAATAAAAAAGCCTATGGTTTTAGGAGGCAGACAGGAAGTTATGCCCTTTTGACCCAAAGAACTAAGAGGAAGGTTGGGAGGAAGATGATAAAGAAAAAGCAAAGGAGAATACAATTTGTATGCACTGGTCATGGATGTCAAAAGTTTTAAATTATCCCAGTAGGAGGTACTTGGGGAGCAATCCCAGGCAGAACGTGGAAACATGTTGTAGTGCACCACACTGTATTGACTTTTTCTCCTTGTTCCCTGGAACTGTAACTTGGATATAGCTATTTCCAGACATCTCACAGAAGACTAGGTTTTTGTGATCCTTTCAACTGGTTATGTGTGAAATCAGTGTTTATGAGGACAAAATACTCCTGCACAGTATTGTCAATCTAGGAAGTGCACATTACTGTGGAAGTGAAAGCCTCAGCTATGCAAATACTTGGGATCATGTTTTATTTTCTGTACTTTTGCTTTTTTCTCTTTCTTATTTCATGCTTTTTTTTTTCCTTTTTCTTCCCCCCTGTATTCTTCTCTGGCTTGCGTGTTTTTATCTTTTGTTTTTAATCTGTTTTTCCTAAACTATTTATATTTATGCTTTTTTACATCCCCCATCCCTCCTTGTAATCTTTCAGTGCCTGTGGGAAAGGAAAATGGGGCAAAGCTTATCTTTTTCCATTCTGCAGATGAAAATCCAGAGGCTGCACACAGAGAGATTCAGAGAGATAGGGGAAGGAGTGCTGTTGCTATGGGAGTCTTCTTTGCTTCCTCTCTTCTGCAAGAGCTTATCCTTAGTGAGTCCAGGGGACTCAAGACAGGAAAGGGCTCTGAAATTCTTGCCAGAAATAGAAAACAGGTAACTTGATCCTCCTTTTATCCCACAGAAACCCGAGGACGAATGGGTGTGCCCAGTAAGTGTGACAGCAAGGCAAGAAATTAGAAACAGTCCCTTGGATAAGGAGGCTAAAAGAGAAGAATGGGCAGAGATGCCAGGACTGCAAATTTTACATCTCCTTAGCATGTCGAAGGACAGGGAAAGGCAAAGAATTGCACCGACCCCCTGTTGCAGCAGCCAAAATGTACATCTGGATGGTGAGATAAATTACTCCCACAACCAAGCAGAGGAGTTTCACTGTCAGTGTGCCCCAGTGCTCCTCCTGGCCTGGGGCAGCTGAACGCAGAGTCCTCCTGCGACCTCGGATCAGGCAGAAGGGCAAAGTGGCAAATGTATATGGACATTTCTGGTAAACTTGGCAATATTTTCAAAGTCTATGTTGTGACATTTTATGCTTTGCCATAGATACGTGTCAAACACTTTGTACAAGCAAATCATTTGCTGCTTCAGAGTGCAAAACTTGTCTTTAATTAAAGTGTATTCCACACATATTGGACATTTTAATTTGTGACCCTTACATTCATTAAAACAAATGTTCTTACATCTTTTGGGTTCAAGTGTTATTGGAGCTTATGTTTTCAGGCACTTACACCAGGCAAATCTGAGCTTAATAAATGTCTGAAGACTGATGAAATTGTGATAGAGAAGAATTTGGTCCAGTCTCTCCAAAATCAGGGGATCTATAGGTGGGTGTAATATCCCTACTTTATATTTTCATGGAGAGATGTACATGAGTTTCTCTTAAATTTAATTACTTAATTGTCTTTATAATATTTGACAACTTTTACATGCACTTCTCCTCTTAATATCTTCCCAGTACATCTAAAAATGAGTAACATATAAAGCTGCTGAAAAGCTGAACTGCATGTTTCCACTTAAATTTGCATTCCTTTTTGGGATCTTTTGGGGTTTTTTCTTTAGAAATGTCCCAATATTTTGCCTACCACATTTTCAGTATACTTGTACTTAATGCTCTTTCATTTCCTTTGTCTAGCACAAGATGCTGTTATTCCACAAAGTCACAGGGAGAGTAGGAAAAAAAAAGAGAGAGAAAAATGTCAATTTAGGAAGTAAATCAGCTCAGTGCTTTATCTCAGCATCCTGTCCTCCTACTGCTTTTCATATGACCTTTTTCACTGCACAGAATTCATTACTATTGTAAAAAACACAGTTATGTTTCTTAAAAATTTCAAGAAATCCATGCCCTGTTTTAAAGTAGATGGGATTCACAAATGACAAATCATGCTCTCTTTGAAATCCTTTTCATTCAGGAGGAAGTCCAGAAGTTTGCTAATTAGACCCACTAAACCAAAACACCACAGCAATAATGCTGTGCAGAAGGAAAGGAGAAGACACCATTATCACTCTTTTATTTACCATTTTACTGCAGGACAGCACAGGAATCCTAATCAGCTCACAACTACGTTGTGTCAGGTGCTGTACACAATAAATAGCAGTTCCTGCTTCAGGAAATGAAAAATTTGTGAATGTATTTATAGCCAGGTTTGTGACCCCTGGTAACTCCTTTCATGGTTACCTGTACAAACACTAGTGTAGGAATCCAGAAATGTTTGCTGCAGGATACAAACACCTGTGGTTTTCTCTGGGCTGAAGGCCAGTATAGTTTCACTTCCATGGACAAGTAATACCACCTTAGTGTAAACAGAGTGGAATAAAACCCAATACACTTTGTGTTCTTTAAATTAAAGATGTTTTATACATAGATATGTTTACTGGAAGGCCTTCCAATGAGGCATAATTACGTAGGCATCTTTGTAATATACCTGGGTCAATGCTAGTGTTAGAAAGTATTTATTGTGTGGGTCAGCACTGCTGCTTCTTGAAGCCCTGACCTGTCGGTCTGTAATGAATCAATCTACAGAAGAACTAGACTAACCTGTATCTGTCTCAGCTTCTTAATTGCAGACCACAAACACTGATAGAACCTGAAATGTTTGCTCAGTCTAGACTGAGCAGAGAAATGAAGGAGCACATTGAATGTGCCCTTTGGGAGCACCTTCAGCTCCTTTTAAGGAGGCAAAGTCTACATATGGCATCAGAAATTCAGACTGTATACAAAAGCAACAAGTGCTAATAAATGGCTCCTTAAAATAATTTAAATTAATACAAAATAATCAAGTTTGTGTGTGTTAAAGTTTGGGAGTGCATTTAGCATCTCTGAAAGTGCTGGCTAATGTCCACCACAAATACGAGCAGCAGGTGAGACATTGCCCCCTCCCTTGTCCCATCCTAGAGGGGACAGGTCGTTTGCTTGCTGAAATGACCCCAGAGCTGCAAAGGGTGGAATCAGAGACACACCAAGTCATCCTGTCCCCAGTGTCCCTTCCTGCACCTCCAGCTGCTGCAAGGAGAGGCATGCAGGAAGAGCCATCCCAGCTGACTGGCCAACAGAGGTGAACCTGCAACCTGAACCAGCAGCCTGTGATCACATCACCACCTCGAGGTCTCTTCATGCAGACAGGCAGGAATGTGATCCCACTCCTCCAGAAAACAGGGCAAGAAGAGCCCTCTGGGCTGTGGTGGGACAGGGCTGAGGCTTCTCTCTGCTGGGAGCTCCGTTTCACTGGAGCTGCATTTAAAATGGCAGCCAAGGCCAAGTGCTGGGATATTTACAATCCAGGCAGTGGAACTTGTTCGGAATGAGAAGTGCCTGGAGCTGAGGTTGCTCATGGTTTTGCCTGGCATCCAACTTGGGCACATATTTTGGGCATGGAGACACACCTCTGGCCACCTGTCCTTTTTCCTGTGACTTCCACATGGGGGGCCTTGAAGGCCTTTCTAAGAGTCCTCAGAGCAGTTGTTTTAGGGCAGCACCAGCAGCTGTGGGAAATCACGTTGATGGGAGCATTCCACCCAAAGCAGGATGCCTGCAACAAGGATCCTTGCAACCCTGATGCTCCCATCTGTGCCAGCCACCTGCACTAGCCACTATGGGGGCCCCTCACACTGCAGCAAAGCTGGAAGCCAAAGGCAGGAATTCCTGACTTGGCTGTCCTGAATCCAAAAATCTGAGATTTAAAATGAAAAAAAAATCCTAAAAAGCAGTTAGCTCTTCACAATTGAGTTAATAATTGATGCATTTTCCAGGCTTGTCTC
The DNA here is from genome assembly GCA_013398275.1 of Promerops cafer. Classification (NCBI taxonomy): domain Eukaryota; kingdom Metazoa; phylum Chordata; class Aves; order Passeriformes; family Nectariniidae; genus Promerops; species Promerops cafer. The sequence continues at coordinate 1,742,415 of VZSE01007196.1, read as the reverse complement.
GTCTGTCAGAGAACAGGAAGCAGTGCCCCTGAAAAACTTCAATTTTCACATGTTACCTTGGCCCATGGGGATTAGATACAGCCTTCCACCTGGGATAACCCGGGGCTGCTCATCCTGTGAAAACATGAGCAGCCAACTCCCCTGTGTCCCTCTCCAGTGCCTGGGATAGACAGGCATCACTCTGGAGAAGGCTTTAAAGGGTTACCAGGCTGTGAGAGGGAAGGGTGGGGAGCGGAAGGAGCAGGAAGGCGCAGGGGAACCACAGTTCTCTTACAATCATCAGATCAAGTCACAGGGTGGAGGAGGATTTTCCAGATCCTCTGACCTTAAGGTTGGGGAGTGAAAGGAAGAGGAAGCACATTTGCACAGATCCTCTGTCAGAGCTTCCTTAGGGAGGGGCTCGGCCCTTCTGGCCCTTTGCTACATGCAGGGCCATGCACACACATATGCACAGCTAAATAAACATGGGAATGAAGTTCAAAGTAGCCCCATGAGAGAAAACATAATCTGTGGGAACCTGTAATTAACCCTTGTGTTCACCAGCCCCTCATATCTTAAACATTAAGTGTGTAACCAGACATAAAAGAGGACTTTTTCTGGGTAGCGGGAATACCTTGCAGTCCCATAGCACTTCCTAAGATCTTACAATCACCTTATGAGACATTAAGCCTGATTATGCCTTTGGGCAGGAACTTTAGCAGACTCAGAAAAGTAGGGAAACTGAGGCATAAAGCATAAATTAATTGCTGGGATCACTTGGAAGTCCTGTGGTAGAGTTGGACAGGTGGCAGAGACCCCATAGTTCCCCATCACCTACTTTGTGCCTGATTCAAGGCCTGTTGAAAACACCAGGAGATTTTTATTGACTTTAATATGTTTGGCTTAACCATTTCTGCCACAAGGACATGATGATTTGTATTTTATTGGGCATCTGTCCTGCAGAACAGGTATCTGAATCCTCAGCATGCGTTTCTGTGACAGTAAGACATACTAGAAATAGGCCTGAGAAAATCCTTTTTTTTTTCTCAAAAATAGCAATTCAAAGGTATGCTAGTAATACAGCCAAATCTCTCCTACATTTTTCTCCTTTTTCTCCTCCTGGTCATGTTTTTTTTCTTTTTCCCTCTTCATTTTGTTTCCAAGCTACAGGAAGTTTTAGTTTGGACCATTTTAGATTAGACACAGGATTCAGTGGGTGAGACCTTCCCTTCAGCAGATTTCGAAGTATGTTATCAGTGTGAAGAGACACTCTGAGCAGCAAAATTGACCAGTAGTTTTTGTTTCCTAGTCCTGAATAATTCCCCTCCTGAAGAACATTAAAAATAATAACCTAGCATGCAAGCAATTCATCTTCCTACAGTGGCAGATGAGCTGCCCAAAGTGTGAAATTCAGTAAGAGCTCTTTTCAACAAGTATTTTTTTTTCTGTTACACACATCATAATTATGTGTGAGTGCCTGCAGCAGTGTGGTCTACTGGTACGTGAGCCAGCTGAAGGTAGCAGAAATGTTTTCTAGAGTCACTAAGCTAACTTGGCAAGGGTAGCAGCCATGTTAGCATCTCCATTGATTCTGTGGCTGGACTTTCATCTTAAGTGGGAAGGCAGTTCAGTGTCCTTCACTGTTAGTCTGATCACTTCTCAGCATTTGCTCATTGGTTGTCAGTCTTTTTTTGACACCTCTAAGCCATTTTTTTCCCTATCCACCTGTACTTCTACATCTCTTTCTTTTATTGCTCCTATGATGATGGTACAAGGAAACAATAAAACTCTTCTAGTGACCACATATTTTAATCTTTTGGCACTGAGTGATGTTTACACAGCATTCTGTTCACCATAACAGGGAAGAAACAGACCCTTTAAACAGTGATTTACAAACCCTTCAATCCGTCATTTTTATATCCAAGAACCACTGGTTCTGGCAAATGAGCCAACACATCTGAACATTGGTACATTCTGTACTTTTGATGTTTCTTTTCTTCCAATCATCAGCTTTGATTTAGACTATGTATTTTTTCCTCTTTCTTTTGAGTACTTTACTCCTGTGAAATAGATGATGATATTTATTGACTATTACTTTCTGGAAGTCTAAATTTTATTCCTAAAAGCTAACAAAGATGGCAATAGACCACGTGTGATTACCTATCATCTCTTCCCATTAGAAAAAAATTTGCACAGATAAAAGGACTTAGACAGAAGGAAAGCACTGAATTCTGTCTCCTTCAGAGACAACTAAAATCTCTTGCCTTTCTGGTTTACAGGCTTTGCCATCAGGATGTCTGCTGCCACTGAAATCCAGGTGCTGGCACACCCTGCTCACTGCTGGATTTCTATGAGCCATGCTGTAGATGCAGCACTTGAAACTCTGGTGAGTGGCCTCTTCCAGGTCATCCCCATCCAGCCCCCTCTTGCAGAAAGTCTCCAGGGTGTTCAGTACAGGTCATCTTCAGGAGGCTTCAGAGTGAGGAAAGAAGGCAGAAATTGGCTATCTTAGACTGAACTCAATGCATGAATGGTGACATTCACACAATCTTTCTGGAATATGCAGCACAAAAATTTGGCATCATCTCCCAGTTTGTGATAATGCCTTGATGCCATCTTGATAAATGTTGTACATATGACTTAAGTATCTGTTCCTGAGTGTTGATCTATTTAGACTCCTGGATGCTTCTGAATAACCCAAATATTCAAGACAGCTCACACTTCATGTTCACTTTGTAGCTGCTGAGAAAATTGCAACCCTGTAATATCCTGCCAGCTGGACTTCTGGACAGTGTCAGAACACCTTTAGCACCAGCAATTCATCCAGTAGCTGCAATTTGTTGTAGGTGTACCTGTACTTGTACACTGGTGAAAAAGTTCCCTTCAGTCCTTCCTGACCAGGTCATTCCTTTCTGTCTGTGACATCAACTGGCTTTAACATTTGCATCCTCTTGGAGCACCAATGTTATTTCCAATAGGAGGAAAGAGCCAGGACTGGATTAAACCATACCCCTTCCTGCACCAGCAACAGGAACAACTGCAGGGTTTGCAGCAGGAAACCAAAGGCAAATCTAATTTCTATAACTCAGCGTTCCGTAAGTGGCATTTTGGGCATATAACAGGGAATTCAAGCAGTAATACCTCATTGCATACTCCAAAGCTTAGTCCTATGGGTGAGGGGAAGAGGAGGACAGACAGTCTTTTTTTCTGGAGGCTGGTATCCTCCTGCCTTCTCCTGGGGAGGCTTTCCTGAACCTGGTGTCACAGGCTCTCCCATCAGCAGCCTCTGCAATGATGCTGGTGACAGCTTCCCCTCCCATCTCCAAACCCACCTGGAAGGGGGCACAGCTGGATGGGGTTCTCACAGGAGGACTTTGTGATGTGAACGATCTACTGTGAAAACTAAAAACCTAAATTTTTAAATGCAAAGCTAAAAGGAGCTTGGTGCTTTCTCCTCAAGGTCGGGAAGAAAAGCTTCCAACTTGTCAGTTGCGTGGTTTTGCTCTGCCTTGTGTGAATGGAGTAGTCATATTGGTCTTGCTCAAAGGCTCCCAAGAGAGGCCAAAACTAAGTTACAACAGATTTTTACATTTCAGGAAGGACATGTGGTCTTTCAAGGAAAAGAACAAACAGTGCTGTTGTTCACATCTGGAGCTGCCACTGGAGCAACATGGCAACGTCTTTTCATAAACCAGCCTCTCTTTACTTACTAACTGGACTGGTGCTCTCACAGGAAATCAGACAGCTTCTGCATTGGGCTCTGTGAAGCTTGCACAACTACCCCATCTTGTCACCTGCAAAAAACACTCCACTGGATTTGGTCACAGTTCCTCTGCATGGGGTCCTTTACTTTCTGCCAGTTCATGAGGCTTTTAATGCTACACAGGCAGAGATTGGAGGCAAAACCCCACATCACATTTTAGAAATTATTTGTTTGCCACTCCAGGGTCAGATGCTTGCTGCTAGCTGAGCATTTTGAGTTATGAAAAGTGGTGGACATGCTTAGAGGGCTAGTGTTGTTAAATAATTTGCAAAAAAACTATTATGGTATTGAATTTTTTTTTGCAATGCTTTCTGCTTTCCACGTGATTCCCATATGACCTATCTCAGAAGGGTAAAGAGGAATCTTCTAATAGTGAGGTAAAAATCTAACAGTATGGTCAAATCTTTTAGTAGTCCAAGCTCTGTCACAGTGGTGTACAATCAATTATAGCTATCAATCTGGATATCTGAGACAAGCCTTAAAATTTATTTGGGCATAATTTCTGAGAGGAAGAGGGAAGTGTCTGGGGAAATCCATCTGTGTGAATCCTCATTACTCCTAAATTTTCTACTCTTCTTATAAAAAGTTATTGTGATCCAGACTTGGCTACAATTTTCATATTCCAATTTCCATTCCTAGTAGAACACCTGGCTAGCTGCTTACTTCTCAGGAGTGGCTTGAAGCATTTAAAGCTGTTCCTGATGAAGGAGCAGTGCCTGGCACCCATGTCAGCAGGCAGAACTGGCAGGAGGGGTGCCAGCAGGAGTGCAGAGGAGGGACACAGGCCAGCGCCACTGCTCGGGCACGCTGCTGAGTGCAGGGGAAGGCAGCAACAGCCCCAAACTGGGAGTGTGCTGCCAGCCTGCCTTCCTGCCCAGCTGCTGGAAAGGTGGGTGTGATGAAGGGAACTGTCCTGCCCATTAAACCCACTGGTACAGCAATTGCAGAGTGAAGGTCAGCCTGAGCCACAACTGTGGGGCACTTGGATGTCATGGATTTGTTTACCTCATCACAGGAGTGGAGGCTACTGTTAAAATTTGAAGTATACTGGTCTCTGCAAAATTACAGTTCTTAGCTTGTGATTTCCATTAAAAATATATTTCATCCTCTTATTGTTGGGTTGTTCGTAGATTTGGGTTTTTTAACAGATGGGAACACCTCTATACTGGCATTGGAAAAGAGAGGGAATTATCCTGTATCAGGAGCCAATAATGAATGAATTGATCAATTTTCCTTTTGGAGAGGGTGGAACAGAGGGTAGAGAGACATGGGAGGAAGTGCTATATGTTCAATTAATCAAATGAACTAGCAGGTTCAACTTTGAGGAGTGTTTTATATGATATATTACCATGTAGTTAAATGTCAGTATGGTGTGTTTTGGGTAACATCAAATTCAATTTCATTTCCTGTAAGCTTCCATGATGAAAATGAAGGCAAAAGCTGATTCTGTTGATCTCTTTTGCTCTAACCTCCCGGACAGCTCCTCAGTGGGCAAATGACAGTTTTCCTTAGGATAGCTATATATGAACATCATCTAAACTTAAACACTGTGAGGTAATGGCTTGCTCGTGTAAATGGCTTCACTGCATGCCTTTGGGACATATTTAGGATGTCATCTGAGTGCATGCACAGATTGTATAGCTTACTATGTGATGCTAAATTTTTATTGCTCTTTGCTTTTGTTTTTCTTTTCTTTCAGTATTGCCAGAATCCATGATGATGACTAATATTTTTCCAAATGCAGAAGAGAGTCACTTTTTAAAGTGGTTGAAAACTAAAGATGGGGTGGGGGTGTATGTGGGTGTGGGTGTGGGAGAAATTAGTACTGCAGGCTTAAACAGGTTTATTTTGCCACTTTGTATCAGTCTTCAGTCACTAACACTCCCTTCATCTAAGGACTGAATCTTACAATCACAGTCCCCTAAAGCATAAACAATTCATATTGCTGTGTGAATGAGGGGGCTTGAACCAACATAGGAATGCATTGCACAGTAGGGATGTACCTAAGTATATTCTAAAATGCTCACGGCTTTAATGAAATTCTTGATTATTGGCCAGTTACTACAGCACTGAAGTATTATTATTTCACATTCTTCCCACTATAAGAAACTCAAGTGGGTTCACTTGCCTTAAATTACACAAAGTGAGTAATTCTTCAGTTCTTGTAGTATCTGCAGTTTCTGTAGTGCACCACCCCTGTCAGTCTGGAAGGAAGCATAACCTGGAGAAGAGAAGGAGCACAGCAGGTCAGGGCCGAGCTGAGAAGAGCTAGGACAAAGGCTACTTGAGATACACTGCAGCCATGTTAGCTCCTACTTACTGATGTTAATTAGTAATTTTCATGAACGCTATGATCAAATAAATTTACAAAAACATAATCCAGATTGCTGGGGCACAGGAACGCTGAACACAGGGCTGTTCAAACATCCTGTGTATTATTGGCCCAGAGCCATTGCCAGCTGCAACATTTTTCTGTTAGAGAGATGAAATTGCTGCTCCTGAATGCACACAAATATTTAAACAACCAACAAAATATAAAGCAATGGATAAAAGGATGTAAAAGTAAATCAGTCTTTTGGCAATATATCTTGACAGGAGAGCAACAACCTGGTAAATCCCATCTAACTTTTGGCAGAGCCTTAGTCCTAACACTGGCCTCTAAAAATACATTTGTGTATAGATTTGATAGCAATCCCAACATCTTGGGTCTTGGTTTTCCTTTCACCCAGTTATTCACAGCACATTTGACATTACTGTTCCACTTCATCTGAGACCTGCAAAATAAATATTCTTTTTCATTTAGGTTGAGTAATACCTAGAAATAATTTGCATTTACAGCACCTTCTCTTGAAAACTGAAAGCATTTCATAAGTAGGAGGATCAGAGCCCTTTAATACTTCTGAGAGGCAGTGTATTATTTTCCCTATTCAAAACTACAGAAGCTATTGCAGAGAAAGTGTCACATTTGGTGTTACGGCTGAAAGAGAAAGGCAGAGCCTTGAGGAGACCTCGAGCCCCTTGAGTGCTTTTGCCACAAAACCACCCAGCAGTAAATGAGAAAACTGCATGCACCACAAAAAGCGTAGTCACTCTGAACGAAGTCAGTGGCAGTTCCTCTGAAATACTAAGCCATTTTAGAGTCAAAGGATTTTTATGAAACCTGTTCATTTGAAGTACTTCTCATGAGGCATTTTGAATCAGATTCAGCCTGCTAAATAGAGGGGGAAAGTGCTAACTCACATTAAGGGAAAGGTCAAAACTGCACAGAGTAGCAAATGTGGGAAATAACCAGGCCATCTACAGCTCAACCCAAGGAATGCTGATAACTGGAGACCTCAGACCTCCCACGCCGTGTGCCTCAGCAGACTCCTGCTGACTTGATGCTCCTCACAGTGGCAAAGATCTTCTCTCACAAAGGCACTTAATGGCCCCAAAGTGTTCACAAGGCTCCCTCTTCTGCCCCGCCAGGGTGGAGGGAGCTGGGCTGATACGAAGCCGTGTTTGTGCCGTCTCTGTGTCTTGTGACGGGAACTACAGCAATACGTTGCCTAGTAATGATCTTCCCAGGGACTCAAAAGGCTTTATAAATTTTTAATGCTCCAAATTCGTTTTCTGATAGCCTTAATACAGGCTTATGATTTCAGTCTGTCAAACAATAGCTGGTGTATGTTCCCTATGTTATTAAGGTCCTACTTTTTGTTGTTGTTGTTGTTTAATTTTCAGTAGTATCTCTATTTTGTGTGAAGTTGCCTTTTGAGCAAGAGACTTGGCAAGTTTTATCCATCTCAGCTCACTGTTCTGTGCTGGCCACAACACAGGGTGATTCAGGTCTCGTGCAAATGAATTTTAGAGTGGGTTTAACCTCTGAGCTGCCTGTGGAGTGGCTCCTTTACACCATGGTAAGTGCAGGATAAGGATCAGGCTTTGATATTTACAATTTATATTCCCTAGGAACCGTGCACCAGAGTCTGCCTCTGTGATACAGTTAGTGAATATATCCATTCTCCTCCACTTACAGGGATTCATTTCCTGTAATATCATTTTTAAAGTAGTTCAGTGAAAAGATATTATTTTCTTTTCTTTTTGATCTCTCTTAAAGCCCTATTTCTACTTTTACTTACTGTTGTTTAATTTTTAAGGACAGAAGGCAGACTTGTTGAGCTGCTTAAGTCTCTTATTAATCACTCCAAGTTAGCATGGTTTGTGTCAGCTGTGAGCTAATGCAGAAGAGGGCAGCAGAGGCAGGCACCATGCATCTACCCACATGTCCCTTTGTGGCATGCTTGTACCTGTTCTTCCCTGGGTTTTTTTGTCATTTTAGCCCTGCTCCAATTGCATCATGGACCCACTGGCACCATAAGTCTGCAGAATCAAAAGTCTTTGCCTCTGCCTGTGGCATGTCAAGACTCCAGGCCCTCACCATGGCCAACATAGGTCAAGTGAGCAAAGTTAGACACAGTGCCAGAGAGCAGAGTACACAGTGGGAAAAAAGGGCTTCTCTTCACCTGCCTGGCTGCAGCAAGCTGTGAAGAGGGTAAGAACACTTGGAGAGCATTGGTGCTCCATGTCTGCAACACAGAACATTTGCTCCTGCCTCCTACACAAATCAGGTGTGGTGACAGTTTTCCCTCTGTCAACAACAGCCTCTGGTCATCATGGATGAAAACTCCTTCTAGTCCCCAAGGAGGAGCAGTTTGGATTCTCTGCCATGGGCAATAAAATGTTCATGGGGATGGTTGGTCTTCTCCTATCTGAAGGGTGTACTTAGGGATGCCCTCTCTGCAGCTTTCCCTTTCCTTCACACTTCTTTTTTTTACATCTCTTCCTTTCTCCTCATAATAAAAGTTTACTGAGGAAAATGTATGAATTAGGGAACTGCTCACTTCCATCAGTGCTTCTGGAAGAGCTCACGATTCCTTGTTATTTATCTGGTTTGTGTAAATTAGACTGTGGCATTTGTGTTTGAATGGAGAGAAGAAAATAAGTAATGGTATGATGTGTTAGGCAGTTTTCCTTTTGAGGACATAATGAGGCTGTTTCTGGACTGAGGGTCCAGAGGACTGCTGGGTCATTGTTTCTTCCTCCAAGCTCTGTTGTAAAACCTCTTGCTGCCACCATCAGGACATCAAAATATTAAATACTTTTTTCTTTTTTTTTTTTTTTTTACATTTACAGCATCAAGTAAGTCAGTAGAACCAATAAAAATGTCCCTGAAACATAAATCTTTAAATGTACACAACAATATGTACTGGATTGTTGTCTCTCTGGGGAGACATCCATAAGGCAAAGTGTGTCTGTCTCAGGGATATGTCTATAATTTGTGCAATAGTCATCTGGTAAATAAAAGTATAATGAAAATACCTTGCATTGCACATATTTATGGACAGAAATTAAAGGGATATTTAATTATAACATTTTAAAAGCATTAAGAATATTTTTGCCTGTATTTCAGTACATCATTTATGGCTCATTGTATATTGTCTTCTTTCCATGTTGATGCCAACAGCATTAATGAATTCTCAGAGAGCTTTTGCTTATAACCCAGACACCTCAATTCTTAAAACATTCTTTCTGCCATTTTGCAAATTCAGTCACCATTTTCTATGAAATATTCAACTATCTGACACCAAATATAGCCAGGAAGTACCATGTCTAGGTGGTATCACGTGTCTGTCATGAGGAAGTGTTGGTGGAGGCTGGAATGGGCAGGGTGTCAGGAGATGGAAATGGTCTCCTTATAATATGATGTGTATCAGCAGAGAATGTGGTATTCTCTGTATAGACTTGTATAGTAGCTTTGTGTAGTCCAAACAAATAACCTCTAATACAACAATGAATAACAAAGGCATTTCCGAGTACATTGCAATGCAACACATCAGACAGCTTTTGCAGCCAAGCATGTGGAACAGCATGTGCTCTACTGCCCCGTCTGCATTAAATTTTTGTTTACTCCTATTCACTAATAAATTATATCCCAATCCACGTGAATATGGTTTGGATGTTTCCAATTAAGATTATAATCAGCCTTAAATCAAACTGTCTTCCCTGAAGAAGTTAAGCTACCCTCCTTTAATGTCAGTAGCTCTCTACCTACCGTGCAGTTGCCCCGGTCCACTGCTGTGCCATTGCAGCTGTGGCTAAGGACTCCAGGACCCCCATGGGTGTGCAAGTAAAGCAAATACATAAAGAATTTATAGGCACACTACAGGTAAGTAGATATTTATTGTCAGCAATTACGTGCATACCTGCATCCAAATTGTCTGATGACATCACAGATGTTCTAAAGAAAGCCCTCGTGACTTTACTGCTTTAATGTGTGTAACCCAGCACGGAAAAATTTGTAGGAAGAACCTTTGCTTTCCTGAATGAAGAAGGCCTAGTATTTGATAGCAAGTGTTTGGAAACAAGTATGTTCTTTGATGGCTGTCTCAAAAAGAACTTTCTGTAATTGTCAGTAATTCCTTTAAAAGGAGAGGCACATTAAAGTGGAAAGAAGTGGCAGTGGGAGTACCAGGGGAGTGAGGAGCCATTCATTATGGTCATTTATGGGAACAGTTTTGAGAACACATGGGGGTTTCTCCACAGCTCAGTAAAGGCAAGCATTTGGCCCTGATGGGCTTATAGAAGAGATCATGAGGATCAGGAGGAGGAGGCCATGGGAAATTTAAAGAGATGCAGAGTGAGGACAAGCAGCCTGCAGTCTTGCACCTCACAGCTGACGATCTCTTGCGGGATAGATGCGGCTTTCTTCTGGAAGTGCTGGGGAAATACTCTGGGTCATCAAGGAGGCTGGAAGAGTAGGAGAGTACAGGCTACAGAAGACCTGGCAGGTTTGAGGTCTAGGTCTGAGACTGGCAGAGATCTTCCAGTCTTAGGAATGGGGCAGGTAGATTCCTGGGTGGGGGACTCTTATAGATGAATTCTAACTTTGAAAGAACATTATACCAAAGGAGCACAAAGCACAACAGCAATTTCCCAGCCTGCTTAGGGCAGCTGATTCAAATGTGGAATCAAGGCATGATATCAGCTGGCTATGTGTTACTGTAGACCAGTAAAGACCGTCAGGCTGCTGGGAGGGTGGTGTTGCACAGCTGCAGTCAAGCTGAAATTTACTCGTGTTCTGGATGAACCTTTACAGACTTTCAGGAAAAATACTTCCAATTATCTGAGTTTCCATGGAGGTCTGTGGAGGAAGACGTGGTCCTTCAAGACCAGCCTCTAAACCATTTACCAGTTTTATACGGTGCTAACAGCTCAGATTACGTCCAGATGGGGAAATGGTGTGGCTGTGCCATTCCTTCAGCCAGTTCTTCCCACTGTGGAAACATGCTCTGCTCATGCTCTGCTGCTGGAGCAGGTGACTGGCTTTGCTGTATTGTCACTTGCACCAGATATGAACATGGTCTGTTCAGTAACTAAAGGCAGGAGGAGCAGTTTCGTGTGAGGTGGAACTATGAAGGTCTGGTACTGTCTCATGCTTGAATTATCTGGAATCTAAGGAGACATGAACTCTAGTAAATTATCTTCCTCTACTTGAGAAGAAACGGTTCATGATGTTTCTCCTCCATGATGCCTAAAGAGGGCAAAATGTCACAGCCTTGCCCTCAACAGAGGCACTAACAGGAATTTTCTTCCCTTCCCAGTTACTGATTTTCATTTAATTATACTAAGCATCATTTTTTCAACTCACAGTAGCTGGCCTAAGCATACTTGGTTGTTACTCTCCTGGTTATGGCCAGTCAGACACACTGAGAGTGGTTTCATCTTGTAGGAGCTCACCTCCAAAAAAACCAAATAAATCTGCCTGCACCAGCATAGCATCTGCTAGCCTTCCAGCAAAGAGCTAGAAGAAGTCAAAATTAGAAGAAAGCTTTCCTGATACAGCTGAGTAACAAGGGCTGTAAGCAGGTTTTGTGACCCTCTAAGGATATTCTTTGCAGGAAAGGTACCCAAGTAATTGGAGTAGTGGTAGTCCTCCTCTCAGCTCTGGACAACATGTTGGGGGCATACTGAGAGTAAGGCTGTGGAAAGCTGCTATTCTCTGCACCAACAGCAATATGGGACAATCTGAAACAAAATTTTAGTGGAAACAACGACTCTTGTTTTGTGCTTTCCAAAACCAGAGACAAAAATGCCCCCTTCTTTTACTAAAGCACTGGGTATGTGGATGGTTCCCTTTGCTCTCTTTCCACATTTTAGATATGTTTGCATATTGTATTACAATTACCTGCAAATGGATTATAGGGACATACTCCAGCCCTGAATATTTAAATAGTCAGACTGATGTATCTCTTCGTGCAAAGATGAGATTATCTTTTTATTCCATGCTAAGGCACAGAAGTGCAGGGGGGGAAAGCAAAGGGGAATGTGGGAAAGGCATGAAAAATGAGGAAAAAGGCACCTGGAAAGGGCAAAGGGAAATGGAAAGTGCTCCACACACAAGCCTTCTTTGGCTCATGAATTTAACATGTGTGTAATGTTTCTTATGAGAAGTCATGTGAGCAATTTAAACTAGCCCCTAGGCAAGTCTAATCTGAACAAGCTGCTCTGAGACAAGCTACAAATTGCAGGATTTAATAAAAAGGGTTAGCAGAACAGAGGATAACACAGGAGGGGAAAGGCTAGTATAATATCAGAACTAGGAATGAAGTCTCTATGAGCAGATCTTACAAATACATTACAATGAGGTAGCCGAGGCTGAAAAGAAGATATTCTGCATCAAAATTCTGCACAGTTGGAGGCGTAAATTGCATAAAGTGTCCTGACACTGACTTCCTATCCATGAAGAGTGACACAGTTTTTTTATCTCATTTTCATCCCTGCTGTGTCCTTGTCTTATATTGTGTCACTACCATTAGGTGTCACCACTCCACAGCAGCAGATTTCTGAGGACATAAACCAGAACCTCTCATCTAACATGCTAGATGTAGTCTTTCTTTAGGGTTCCTCTACTCCTACAAAAGGATTTTCCTGGCTAACGAGCAGAGTTACTGCAGCAGACAGCAAGAGTGGCACTGGATGAAACTGGGCAGATCCTGAAAGTCCCTGGCATTTTTGGAACAGTTTGGTTTCAGGCTCTTAATATTGAGGTTCAGCTTCTCTGTAGATTCAGCCCGAACACTGCAAAGCAAGACTCCCACCTGGCCTTCACAGTGCCTTGCTTGCTTTGCTCAGCACTCGTTTGGCTGGGATGAGCTTGGTCTGAGCTTTTGCAACTGCACGTGGTGCACCTGGGCTTCACATCATCTGTGCTTGCCCAACAGGCCAAGAGTCTGTCTGTGGGTTTACAGCAGCCAAAGCGGCAATGGGGCTAAGGTGGCTAATTGTGTTTCATGAAGAAAACAGAGCTGGAAATATGTTCTTTCCTCTCTGCCTCACGTATCATAATGCTCTACACCTTCCTCACGAGAAGAGGCTGTACAACAGGGGATTGAACACTGGTACAACACTACTCCTGGGACATACAAGTGTCATCTGCGTGGCAAAACAGATTTTGGAAATACCAAAATTATTTCTTAACTGGTCACAACTACAGGGATGGCCAGCAAACCTCACTGAAGTTTCCACGGAGTAAAACAACTCTTTAAGCAGAAGTTTTCATAATAAACTGTTAACAGTGGCTGAAATGTCTAGTTCAGCCAGTTTAGTTATGTGCAAGCTCGGCTTCCAAGCAAATCCTCAAGCAAAGACAGTAAGTTTTTGGCTCCTAGAGCTGCTGCCTCACACCACTCCTTGAAGAGTGGGAAGGCTCCAGACCCCCAAACACAGTGGCCACAGCAGGGCATGAATTACCAGACTGTAACCAGCAACATCTTGCCAATTAATTTAATACCTTTGAAAAAAACAAGAATTTTTTTTTGGAAGTTGAAGGTTCAGTTTTTCTCCTGTAACTGATACTTCCTCAGCAACATAAACAAGTGACTGAATGAGAGAACATGAGTCACAATGTGAAATTAATACTCTTTGTAACTTTTGCTGAAAGGTGAGTGCTCTGTCACGCTAACTGCCGCCACCAAGTTCACTTTGGCTGGAGGCTGTGCAGACCCATTTCTAGGATGTGATGTCTCCTGTACTCTTGGGAGAATAACGCCAACTGAGCCACGTGTGAGGGCCCCATGGCAATAATCTTCTCTTCCTACCTTTCACCCTTCTCCCATCAGGGGAGAAAGCTAGAGGGGTTTCTTTCCTTTCCATACTCTCTTGCTCCTTTATTAAGTTGCATCCAAAGAGGTTGCAGGGACCCTGTGATGCTAGGCCCTGCAACCATATGCCTTTGCCAAAAAAGCTTTGTAGTCAAAATCACAAGCGAGATGAAGGGGAAACTACTCTCATTTAGAAAAAGTTTTGAAATTAGTCACACAAAGAGCCTGTTGCACAGCCCAGATGAGCATGATAGGATGTTCTCTGAAATCCCAGCCAGTGTCTGTGACAAGATCTGCACTGAGCAGACCCATATCATTCCAGCCAGACACTACTCTCCTGAGCGGGATATATGGCTTGCCAGGGACAAAAACGATTGATCTAATTAGGAATACAATTGATTAAGAAAGTCCAGAAGCAGGCTGAACCAAGGGCTCACCTCACTCAGTACCTGCATCTTGTTCAAGGAGAACAGCATAAGATGTATGGAGCGATTTTTACCCCTGCTATAATCTCCCAGGTCATGGAAACCAGCACTTTATTGATTTCAGGAGTTGGAAGCTGCATCCAGACAGAAGTGTTTTAAAACACTGTTAGATCTAGAATTCACAACTGTTTAACTCTTTTGAATCTGTTTATAGTCCTAGTGTCCACAACATCCTGTGACAATGAGTTTCATAGTTTAAATGGCTGCATTCAACTTAACTGCATGGAAAAACTGCTTTTTTTTCATACCTGCTTGCCAAAATTTTCATTTGATGCCACCTAGTTCTCCTTCTATGAGGAACAATAAATAACCATTCCCAGTTCATCTTCCCAGACCACTTGTGATTTTATAGACATCTATTTTAAAAATGTTAAAAAATACATTCCCTGAGCTTTCATCAGTGTCTTCACAGAAATATAAAACCTGTTTCATATTACTTGGGTTGAAGTTTGCTGTGGCTATTGTCCAGCAGCATATTTTAGCAACAAAAGTAAGTATGTTCAGCTCAGCCTCTTGCGTAATTTTGTGTATTTGTCTGGCAATATTGCTTCCTCCCTTTTAGGGTTTGGTGGGAAGTATTTATTTAAAAGCAAGACTGGATCAACACTTCCTTCACTGGACTCTCTCAGACACTCAAGGGTACTTCAGAGATCAACTGGAGGAAAATCAAGGGGACGGGGAAATTCCACTGCATACTGGTAGTGGAAGAAAGGCAAGCATTGCACTTCCCATGAGCTGGACTGATGGCTGAAAAATATTACTTGTCAGCAGGCACAAGTCTCCAAAAGGTGACTTAATTTCCAGCATCTCTTTGTGTGCATGGGGATTCATCCCATGGTTTGAGGTTTGCTGTCAGCTGGGAATATGAATGGGGTGCAGTTGTACATTAAATGCAAGCAGAAGTCAAAATCGGGTGTAGCTGCTTACTTCTAATAAATTTTGGGAGAGAGGCTAGGCAGTGTGAAAGGTCATACACAGCATTTCCTTTCCTTTCCTTTCCTTTC
>VZSE01007196.1:1633433-1727029 GCA_013398275.1 Promerops cafer | reverse complement strand
TCCTTTCCTTGAAATTTCCTTTCCTTGAAATTTCCTTTCCTTGAAATTTCCTTGAAATTTCCTTTCCTTGAAATTTCTTTTCCTTTCCCGGAACATAACTTTCCTGGAACTTTCCTTTACTTTCGGCATGTTACTGCCCTTATGGAAAGAGAGACTGCCTGCATGTCTGTGCAGTCATGCTTCATTTCTTTGAGGTGCTTGGCACACTTTTAGCCTCCCTCTGGCAGCCCATACACTGGTGTAAAATTTACCCTGCCAGGAGATGCTGGTAAGTTAATGAGGGCAATCAGACAGGAAACAAAGGTTTAAAAAAAAATACCCCATAACTGAAAAAGAGAAATCTATTGATTCCTAGTAGAAATGGTGCTTTGCATATTCTGTGAGTGGAATGATGTTGAGAAGGCTGTGCTTTGTGAAAAGCAGGAGAGAAGGGATGTTGGGAAGACTTAAGCTGCTATACCTGCACCAGACCACATGTGGTCTATCTGCACTGCTTCTGAGGACCATCTTAGTGAGGATGGCCAAGACTCAGTGGGTCCGTGGGCTCCTTGGAAAGTGCCTGCGTTATCCCATCAGCCTTGCACGGTGCTCCTTACAGCCCAGCCCTGGCTGATGGGGGGCAAGAGGGTGAAAGGTGTCAGTCTGGGAAGCTGGGGTGCTGTATTTCTCACAAAATCACTAAATCCTTCATCCCTGACTGTTGGCTGTCCCGGCTCACAGAGGGCATGGCTAAAGGAAGGTCTTACCACTGATCCTGGCAAATCCCAGTTCCCAGAACTACAAAGGGGATGCAGCCCCCTTGGTCACTGCCGAGTGCCTGAAACCAGATCCCAGACAGCTAAATGTGCTCCCTGGGACTTCAGCCAGAAACCTGCAGAGGCCAGGCTCTTGCAAAATAAATGTATTTGAACGTCTTCTGTCGAAGTCTTTCAGACTTATTATTTCCCCTTAACGAGATTATTTGAGCCAAAATTACTTCAGCTTCTGCTAAAGAGAGCTATCTATGCTATTTCTTCAGTCCAGGCTGTGCAGTGTTTGCCCAAGTACCCTGTGTGTGTTCAGGATGAGAGATTCCCACTCCTCTGAGGAGTCCCAACAGTTACAAGAAGTATTTCTTGACATACCTTGCCTGTATCTCAGTGCAATCCTTGTTCAGGCAGACTTTTAAGCTCTCACCTCTTGGGCTCTCTTGAATCTTTGTCTCTGCTGAAGATGGCCTTGGACAACTCAACAAAGACTTTCCTTGAGGTCACGTGAAGAGTAAAGTGAAAAATCCACCCCTGGTTATCTGAACTCAATGAGACTCAGGAAGTAAGGATGCAGCCCCAAGGTTTTCCCTTGCGCTGGGGATATCCCCCACCTATTTCAGCAGGAAGACCAAGGGCGAGAAGTGGAAAGGTCTGCAGTTCATGGCCCTGAATGAAACCTGCACAGGACCTTTCCTCTTGGTGTGAGGCCTTTCCCAAGAAGGTCCTGCTTCCCAGGTCTGGAGCTCTCTGTGCACAGAAAGGGCTGCAGGCATCGTGCTGTAGCAATATCACATGGCTGAAGTTATGCACAGTGGGCCAAGAGGAGTAGATCAATGCCTCCACTGAGAGCACCACATGTGTGGAAACCTGGATCTATGCAATGTTTCACAGGTTTTTAGGGGAGAGACTTCCACCTGAATAGCATATCTAATCAGTTCATCTATTATGTTCCATGTTATGCAATAAATTATGGGAGAAGTAGGAAAACACTTCTGCCTTGTGAAATACCCATGGCAAAAAACAGCTGTGCAAGAAGTATGGAAATTACTTCCTGTGTTGTGAAAAGCTGGCTGTGCCAGCTTGTGGTAAAGACTTGGGGCATCCACATACAGACAAAGGGGGAAGTCTACTAGTACATCTATTTAGGGACACTTCACTTTGTGGCCAGAACAATGTGGGCTTTGTGAGTATTTCTGCAAAGGATCTGAGATATCCGGAGCAAAGAAAAAGCAGAGACAACTAATGAAGAGCATTGCAGGGAGCAGCTCATGCAGAGTAAACAGTGGTACTTATTGACCAGCAACTGAAATGAGGATAAGAAAAGGCTTGCCTGGGTTTGAGAAATGGAAGACAACAAACTGTGAACAAGCAGTTGCTGTTCACACCCTTCCAGTGCTTCACTGAGGAGTGATAAAGATTCCCATTATCATTCAGTGATTTTGGAGAAAGCATTTTTCTTTGATTCTTTTGATAATTCTTTTGCTTCCTTTCTCTTTTTCTTTTCTTTCTTCTCCTCTATAATATTGTTTGATTAAACTTCTTTCATTGCTTATTGTGAAAAAGCAGACTTTGCTAAGTACTGGCATAGAATAACTCCATTTTTTCTGCTTTAACTCTACAAACTGAGGCCAATGCTGCTGCCAGGCAAAACCTAGCAGAAAAAAGTCACATCTGGAAATTCAGGCTTAAAAATATGAAATTCTTATGCATCTGACACAGAGCTTTTGAAATTTGGAGAGACTGACAACATCACATAAGGCTGCATGGTAATATAAACATTGTTCTAATGAGTAGTCTTCAGCTCTAAGCATAAGAAGGGGCAGAGATATAATATCAAATGGTTTGCAAAAATTTCCATTGGTTGGTGCTGCAGCAACAGCAGAATGCTGCAGGTGGTGAGACTGTTAGTAAACCAGGCAGAAGAAAGAAGCAATGCCTCTGCAACCTCAAAAGTTACAGAGATACTTTGTTGCCCTAACTGAAAAGGGGAAAGCATGACTGAACTTTTCTTACAAAATTGTAATAGAAGCTTTTGGTGTTTAGTACATATCTCTTCTCTGCTCCCACTCTTGAATAAAGACGTGTTTAATTGAGATGTATAAGACTTCTGGTTTTTGATTAAATCTTTGAGTAATAAAGTATTTTTTTTCTGCACAATTCTTTTGTTTCTACTTGTGTTTTTGCTCTGGTTTGCATTCCTGCTCTGAATATGGATATGAGGGACAAATACACAGATAATTACTTCCACTGTTTCCCTGAAGAATCAAAGAAAGGTTCCAAGAAGTCAATCTAAGGGCAAAAAAAATACCAAGGGTAGTTAAGGGAAGTCCAAGATACTGATCTACAGAAGTAGGCCTGACAATGAGCTCAAAATAAGCCCAACTGCTGCATGTTACAGCGACCAGATGGCATAGCCTGGTACAGAAGCAGGAGGTGATGGATGCCTTTCTGTGCATGGGCTGGAGAAAGTCAGCACCAGACCTAGGTGCAATTCCATAGCACTCCTGTTAAACGAGAAGCCACTGCCCGAGCACTCTCACTCCTTTCCAGGAGTTGCACACACCACCTGGGATTGTAACTCCTGGGACTGGAGTCCCATCACAGTGAGCAGCTCCATGAGCAATGGCTGTCCCTTTTAAATCCTCGCTCACACATCCCCCCACTCTCAGATGTACTTCCTCCTCCTCTGGGCTGGACCCTAGATTTCTCATGGAAGAGTCTCAGCCACCAGAATTTATAAAAATAAACAATTTCATAGAGTGGTGCAGCAGCAAATCAGCTTGAGCTGGATGCCTTTAGAGACTGGCCCCCTGCCCCCCACCCATGCTCCTCACATGCCTTTCTTGGTCCAAGTGCAATTTTTGGTCTGGAATCTTCTAACACCTTACTGGATTCTTTCTCTGTGTCCATGCAGGCAGGCCATTCACTGCTCTTCTATTGTCAAGTTTTGGCTTCTGCTGAGAGGTGTAGCCTCCTTATCTTGTGGTTTACACTTGTGGGGCATCTGCTGACTGTCAGCATGAGAAACAAAAAAGTCCTACACTTAGGATCAATGTTATTTAGCAACAACCAAAATATCAGTGTGTTACCAATATTCTTCTCATAATAAAGACAAAACACAGCACAGTACCAGCTACTAGCAAAATAACTAATAAAATTATCAACAGTTAGTATTTTTCAACATTTCTAACTCTAAAACAATATCCCAAGTTTATCCAGAGGCCAGTTTGTATTCATCTCCAGAGTAAAGGTCTCTCAAAGCTGAATCCTAAGTAAACAAGCATGAAATCTCCTCTTGGAAAGCTTTAGATATTAAACAACAGAAAAAAACATCCTTCTTGTGATCATTGAGTTTATTCTGCATGAAGATGGGCATCTGCAAACTACTACTTTCTCTGAAACCTAAATACCACCTCTTTTGTTTTAGTGTTAGATCTTGGATGCTTGAAAGTTAGTATGAGCTTGTTTGTTTGCTACCTCATGGAACAGAAAGGACCCAATCACCCAGAAGCAGAAGTTTTTAAAACTGATGACTGAGAAGATTGTGAAGATAGTAACAGCTATAGAAAAACATAGATGATTTCTTCATATGGCACAATTCTGTCTGTATAAAAACATTTGTATGCACTAGGGTTTTCAGATAGAGAAGGATGTTGTAACCCACTGCTGCTACAAGCAAATAACATGATCAGAAAGAGGAAGAGCTGTCATCCATGGTATTTCAAAATATTTAACAAAGGAAAAATTTGAGACAAAATCCTGAATAGGCAAAATGGTGTAATAGATATTTAGCATCAAATTAGCAGAAGAGTTAACTGTGCATCATCTAGATTTTTGGGTTTGGGCCAGGAATTATCTGTACTTGAGCCAGTCATGATGACACCCTGAGGCTGCCAGATCTCCATGCACAGTTAAATAACATCCTCTAGAGAAGAAAACACACTGCACACCTTGAAGTGGTAAAAAGTAATTGGGCCATAATTGTGTAGAAATGTAAATATAGTCAGTTCAAGCAGCAATTTTAAAGTTAGTTACTTAATAGTATATTCCAAACTTGTAGGTTAACGTTATCAAATGTGTATTGTGATTTTTGGGTGCTTTCCTTTTGAAATAGTATGATTGAGTCTGAACATCAGATCTCTCTAGGAGCTTAAACATATCCTAAAAAACATAGCCTAAAAGTAGAGGCTAATTTTTCTGGTGGTGTAATCTGTATGTATGTCTAGCATGCACATGGAAATTATATTTAACAGACCATCTTACAGGTAGAGATAAAACTGTATGAAGTGTTTGTTCACTTCTACAAAGAAGACAGTACTGAGGAACTGTCTTGCTCAGGAAAAATAGAAATAGAATAGACATTCTCAAGCAATGAAAAAAAAATAAATGGAGAATAAAGTACTACTGAGATATTTCTTTAAAGTATTTTCCATCTATATGTCCCAGGAAACTGGATCCATTAATGGTCATTCATGTACAAACAGAACACTTCCTTGTACATCATTATGCTCAAGTATTAAGTGCTCAAGATGTTAAGAGCTACTGGAGAAAAAGTGGACATCCCATTTACCCCTCTTATAAGCTAATGTGGAGAGATGCCAGGGTAGTCTGGAGGAGCCATAAAACCACAATGCATTGGGGTCGAATGCCTGATGGTGGCCAGGGTATATTTTAATTGACAGGTAGATCAGCGTCACATCTAGTTTATATTATTGTTGTTCCACTGACCCAAGTGGAGCTGCAGGAGCACACATCACCTGAATGCCCAGACCTGTGTGAAGCCATTGGAAATTCTCAATGAGAAGACTCAATTGCCAGCTCCTTGGTGGCATTCTGTGTTCCCAGCCCCACATGCTGCTCTGTGATTGTTGGTGTGCCAGGGAGCTGCAGGAGCAGGCTGTTGCTTGGGGGCACTGGGGCCAGGCTGCCACCAGCAAGGGCACAGTGCAGAGCACCTGCACACGTTGAGTGGGGCAGGGATGGCAGCAGAGACTGGGGACAGCCATGGCCCAGCTGTCATCCTCACACAGCCCTTTTCCCAGGAGCTGATCCAAGGCTGGCCAGAGCCATCACAGAACTGGCCAGGGCCTCTGACAGCCAGAGAGAAGGCTGCAGAGCAAATTGGGGTCTGTGGGGCCAAAATTTTGTGGATAATAATGATGACAAGCCAGAACTTCTCCAATGAAGTTTAAATTTTTTTACATTGCTTATCTTATTTATATGATCCGCTGGTTCACCCTGTGCAGGGATCAGAATCTAACATCAGCTTCTGTTGCAAAGTGTTTCAGCACCTTCTGATGGGCCAAGATTTCTCTCTTTTCCTAGCAGCCAAAAGGTTTAGCACCGGGACTCTGTGTAGAAGAACCAAGGTGGAGTAAAGAGCTTGTATCCTCCTAAATTGCCAGTTCATCATGTTTACATTGGATGTTCTGACCTGCAAGAAAGCTTGTGAACAATTTGTCATTGTCTATTTCTGCTATTACCCCTTGATGAGCATTTATAGTGACATTTTCTAATCTGTTCAACCTCATCTCCCTACTTACCAATTAGTTTACTTCCAAGTGATATGCAATTAACTTAAGTTTGAGAAGGGGTCCTATCTTCTTTTCCTTGTCCTTAGTGTAGTCACCAATATTAAAATGCCAAGATACTCAGTTCCCCTAAGTTTGTGTTTCATCATTAGTAATGACATAAAGTGTTTTTTAACATCTGCAAGTAATATTTTGCTTTTCAAAAATCACCTTGACAAAGGTTAATTGAAATATTTGGCAGAGTTAAGGTTACATAAAATTCACTTAGCTAAATACACACGTGAATACAACCCTCAGAGGACAGAATGCTTGAAATTACACAGTCCCCGGGGCTTGAACACGCTTAGAATTGATGCTTTAGCTGGATGCCATAAACATGCTTATGCTGACACTCCAGCCCCCACCTCCCCACAGTTGCTTTGCTACCAACCTATGAATTCAGTAAGACTGGAACTGGTAATTTACTCTCCACCCTGCTCTTGTCTTGCTGGTTTGGCCACAGACTAGCATAATACTGGCTATCCATGAGCTTTTGATAAATTGAGGGTAGTAAAACACACACATGATGGCAAGCTAAGTGGGAGAACTAGAAGCATCAAAAGAGATGAAGGTTAAAGCTGTGTGTGGATAATTAAAGAGGCATTTGAAAAAGAAATCTGGGCAAGAATTCTACTATGAATACTGAATTGCTTGCTCCTCTAGATTTCATTAATGCTCATTCAAATTGCCCTTCTGCAAACAACTGTGGAAGTCTTCCAGCCAAGCGATCCCTCAGCTTGTGCCTCCTGTGGACATTGCCCATGAGGAAGCCATCCTGAACTGCACTAGAATTCTCAGGAAGGCCTGAAACATGAGAGGAGCTGTCTGGGCTCGCTGGCATTCCAGCTGTCCTGCTCTGCACTGCCAGCTGGGAACAACAGCAGCGTGGGGGTGCATGGGAAGGATTTGGTAGCACAGGAGACGGGAAAGAGGTTGAGCTGACCTGGATGACTTAGGTGAGAACAAAGTACCCTGCAGGTGGAGAGAGGCTGACCTTGTAAAACCCTGCTCAGTGCCCTGAGCTCCTTGCTCATCTTCCTTTCACCTTTGCCCATGCACCAATGAGAATGCCTTTCTGGGACTTTAGAAGCTGTATGTTTACAGCAAAACTTTGCCTCTTGGGTAGTGGCTTGAGCACTGTGAAAGCTAAATCTGAAAACAAGAACCACGACTCAGCAGGTATGAAATTGCTTACAAGAGTCTTTTTATGACTAAAAACACTGTCACCAGAGTTCTGCTTTGAATTAATTGCTTTTCTTATCCCTTATTGTTTTATGACAGCTGAAATTTCCTGACTGGATGCCAACACACATGAACTACTAAATGGTTCTTGCATCTTATTTTATGGTCTGACCTCTGTTTTGAAATAAACTGCCTGCTAAACAAAATAAGTTCCCTTGATTTTCTGATGACATATATATGTGGATTTTGAGAAAGGGAAGTGAACGTGGCAGGAAATTCAGAAATCACGAAAGGAAAAATGTTATGGTTATTTTTTCTCCCTTCAGACCTACTGAAACTCCTTCCTAGTCCTGACCTAGTTTGTCTGGGCATGTGACTCTAGTCTAGGAGTTTATACAAAGCTCCAGGGTGTCACTGTGGATGGTGCTCACATCCTCTCTTCTTCACATACTTCTCACATTACCATCTCAGAGTCACATCCACAGCTGGGGTGGTGGGATGCTCTTGAGAGGCCCATGGGCTTTGCTATCTGCTGATGAGCACACAGAAACCATCTCTTCTTCTTGCACAGTACATCAAGCCTAGCATTCCTCCTGTGCCCTCAGCTCCCCACAGCTCCTGGAGTGTTGCTCCCATGGCTGTCCACACCTGGGCTGAAGGTGCTGCTTCAGAAACCAATTTCTGAGGGTGACAGGGGTTAGATTCTGCATTTGGCATTACACGTCTATGGTTTCCAGAAATGCTGTGTTAAGAGTAATTGCCCTTTGTTGCCAAACTTTCCTGTCAAGTTGCCTCTTAGCTCTTATTACACAGAGAAATTTCTCTTGTGTATATTCTCTCTTGAGTGCTTGCTACTGTTTGTGTGGCTGACGCAAGGCTGCTTATAGTACAGAACTATTTGCTTTCAGTGTGCAGTTCAGGGCATCAAATTAGTTTTACTGAAACCACCTGAATGCACAAAGCCAGGGCCAGAGCAGGGCTCAGCAGCCTCCTGCTCTGAACACCATGCACATGCATCCTGCACCCCTCACAACTGGGTGTCTTGGCCTTTTGCCTTGCATCCTAATGCCTTACTCCTTTTATGTGCAATTGGCCATGGAGCTATTTCCTGACTTGGAAAAAGAGAAATTTGGGTGATCATATTTACTGCTTAGCATCTGCTGACCTCCCACAGACAGGAGGAGATCTCTTTTACTATCTTTGTGCTGAACTGTATAATAAATAAATAGATAAATAAATTTGTGGCAAAAGGATTAAAAACCAGGGGGTGCCTAAAAAAGCATTTTCAGCCATACTAAGTAAAGGCAAGCAGGGATGCTGGAGTCTCACAGCTGTTCTGCAAGCTACTCTTAGCTAGTGCACATAGCTAAGTGTGCTCCGGCCAGGATCCAGTGAAGCATCAGGGCTTTCCAGTCGCTGAATTTCTCACTTTGAGGTCAAAATGTCAGGCTGTGTTACCTCAAGCCAGGACATGGCCTCTGGCCTTCCACCTCCCTCTTCTCCTGTGCCTGTTTGACCTGTCCCCCTTCCCATTGTTTCTGACTCAGATGAGGCTGGACTAGGTTTTTTTCCATTTCGCTTCAAGAAAAGGAGTGAATGTTTTTGAAAGGTTTAATCCCTTTGTTCAGCTGTTTGAGTCATTAAAATAAGAAAATACTTTCCCTGTGCCTGCCCTCAGTTCTGCAGCTGATCTTGTGAGACCCAGCAGCTACCCCAGCTCTGGAGCAGGTAGGCAGCCAGACTCGGATAGGTGTTGCTCTTTTCTTCCTGTTTCAGAGTCGCAACGTTTTTCCTACGGCTGCGTGGTATCAGTTTTGCTCTCCCAAAAAATTGATCCTGCCCCTGGGGTAGAGGCAGATAGGAGGAAACGAAAAGATTCGTACCTCCCCGTCGGGGAATCGAACCCCGGTCTCCCGCGTGACAGGCGGGGATACTCACCACTATACTAACGAGGAACTGTACGGCCAGTGCTTTTGCAGTAGAGCCCACATTCTGTTTGGTCACTCGCAGCCTGGTGAGGGCTAACTCGAGCCAATCACGTTTCTCGGTTCACGCGCCCCACCTCTCTCGCAATGCATCATGGGTTTTGTAGTTCTTGCAGCGTTCTTCCGCCCTCTCCGAGCGGAGGGCGGCACTACACCTCCCAGGGGCCTCCCCTGAACTCTCCGCGGCGGGCTCTGTGCTGCCCGCGGTGGCACGGCCGGGCAGGGCGGGCAGACGGCGCGCGAGCGATGGCGGACCCGAGCTCGTTCGCGTCTCCCGCGTGCTGCCTCACGCGGCACCTCCACCTGCGCTGCCGCGCGGACTTCGGCGCGCGGGCGNGGGGACCCCGCGGACCGTGAGGGGCGAGCCCGGAGCCCGCGCCGGTGCCGCCTTCCCTCTCCCCCATCCTTCCCTCGGCCGTCGTCCCGGTCCTTCCTTCCTTCCCTGCCGCCGCTTGGCCCTCCCGGGACCCGCCGCCCCTGCCTGCTGCTCGGCTGAAGCCTGACAGCGCCTCGCAGCCCCCGGTTCCCGCTTAGCCCCCCAGAGCCGGCGCGGTGCGCAAGGGAAGGACAGGACTGTGTCTCTTCCCTTTAAAGCGGCGAAGAGCGTGCTGCCGAAAAGATGGGAATAAATCACTGGAAATCTAGATTTAGGGCTTTTTCGCCTGTGTATTTCGTTATGCCAGCTGTTTTCTCTATTATCTCTGCAAATAAGCATGCGAACCTCTTAAACTTCGCATTATACTCGAAGTTTGGGGGTTGTGGGCTTTTCTCATGCTGACTCCATAAAATTCTTTTGTGGTTGGCGCTTATTTTTTCAGGAAAAAAGCCCAGTCCTATTAGTAATGAAGAGTAACGCCTCGTTCGTGCTAAAAATGAGTACTGTGCTATTTAATTCATCTTCCATTGCAGAAGGTCTGGATTCGCAGTGGCATGTTCCAGGATGGAAGCCTTAGCAGAGGCTTTTATACCGTTCTCCTCACTTCATAGCAGTACTGTGGAGTTGTTACCTTTGTAGTTTTTCTTAATAAACTCACTTCTATGGTTAGAAGTTTTTTTTCTTCCTCTTTCCCCTCCAGCTTTCACAGTTCAGTGCTGCTCTCTTAAAATGCTGGTTCCTGGTGGTCAACACAGTTACTCAGGTTTTCTGGTTATACTTAGAAAATACCTTTTCCTTCAGAGAGATTTGTGTTTAAGATTTAATTTATTATTACACTATTTAACTGGTATGCAATATGTTCTTTATCACAGGTCCTGGATACAAGAGACGTACAGGTATTTAAAGTGACTGTAAATGGACAGGATGCACAATTTGCTTTTGGAGAAAAGCACAGTTTCAAGGGGACCCCCCTAGAAATCACATTTCCAAATGAACTAAGAAGGTACACACTTTTGCTTGTTCCTTTTAAGTGGTTTTCAAAATGCACTGTATAAGCTGCTTGTCTGCCTGTAGGGTTGTTGAGTAAAGCTTGCAAAGGGACTTTTAAGTTAGAATTAGGGTATTGCATTCATTTGGTATGATCTTACAGATTAATGTCATATTTGGCTTTCATTAGTCAAAACTTTGGGAGTGTTTCTACCTGTCCCCAGACCTTGTATCATGTACAAAATTACTTTCTAAACTGAGTAGCAAAATGATGTGTAATGTATCACAATTTTTGCAGTGCTTCTCATCAGTAATATTGTTTCTGCTTTAACTACCTGGTTCAGAATTGTTACAGTGTAGAGCACATGGAGCTACAGCCCCTGCTGGATCTTCTTTTATACAAGGGCTGGTTCTGCATTTTTGTAGAACTTCAGGTTACCACTATGATTAGATAGGAGCATGTTTTCAAATAATCAAAGTTTTATTTTGTTGACTGCTCTAAGTCCAAGTCCCTGAAAACTGGAACTTGAGTTTTGGCAGCATGATGGAGAGCGAACTACCTCTTAAGGTGCATTAATTAAAAAGCTGTTGCCAAATTACAATATGTTTTTTGGCAGTTTGCTTTGTATGTTGTAACTCAGAGGTATCTCAGTCCTCCATGGTGCCAAAGCTGAAAGCTGTCATTGTATAAGGAAGTTCCCTTGCTTGAATACAATTAAATATTAAGTTGCTTCTTACTTCTTATTGTTTGGTTTTTAGAACTCATTGCTACCTCTACAAACTCTTTCAGTTTAGTCTGGCTTCCAAGCTTTTTTTAATGTTGTACTCTGAATTCGTGCCATTAAGAAACACAAATAATGAGGTAGGGAATGGAATGTCATAAAATAGTTGTCCCTTCTGGAGAAACGCTTCTGGTCTGTTATGAAATTGAGCAGATTAAGTACTTGAACAAACAGGCCACATCAGAAATCCAGGCCTGTTTCTTTTGTTTGACTTTCAGCTGCCTTTTTTTTTTAAAGTGCTGCATTTCCTGGTAAGAAATAAAAGAGGGAGGTATGAGTTATGACCGTAAGAATTCATAATCTAGTGTGAGACATGGTCCCCCATGTAACTATCAATAAAACAGCTATAGGGAAGGGTGGGAGTTACAACTGGAAGTCTGATTGTTCAGAAAGCAATGTGTCTTATGGTAATACCAATTATTTTCTCTTTTCTTGTCTAATACGTACTTTGGAATACTGGTTATAAACCAGATGTGTACACCTGGTCAGCTTATCTAGTGTCCAACTCCTCTGATTAGCTGAAGTTTGTTCTGATTTATGGCTGGATTGTATGTTCCAAGAGTTGCATGTATAACCTGGAACTTTCTGAGAACAGAAGCAAGTACTTCCATGTGCTTTGGGTGTCAGTAATGGTTAAGATACGTTTTTTAATAAATAAAAATATGAATGTGTCAGGTTTGTGTATGTTCTCTTGTTAGCAAACTGATACCTATCTTACACATAAGTAAGTTTTTACTTGACACCAGTTCTGAAACCCTGAATAAAATCTGAACATTATTTATTTTTTCTTAACCCCTACTGTTAATAGGAATTAATTCTCTAATTACTGATACTTTTCAGGGTGTTTTTTTCTTCTTAAGGCTAATACAGAATATTAACATCAGATGCAAAATTTAATCTTTTTATCTACAGAATACTTATTCTATGTTATTCAGTCATGTATCTTCTTATGTAGGGTTTTGCACTTTTTGGTTTGTGTATTGCAGAGGGTTTTTTACACTTACATGTACAAGGTTACTTAGCTGTGACAAAACTATATACATGTAGCTGGCCCATGTAGTTTAAAGAAAAGGTGCTCTCCTTGAAGAGAGAAGAGGAAGAGTTTCTGGTTAGTAAAAACAATAATAAAACTGCATTGCAACATAAAAATTGAAATAAGCTAGCCATTTTTTAATACCATAATTGAAAGGGAATAATTGCTTTTAATATGATACTTGTTCTCATTTTTAATGCTTTTGAGACAGTGCTGCAGACCTATTTTTCAGACATCTTTGCAGAGGAATTTCAGTGTGATCACAATTTGTGTCAAAACAGTCTGACTGTGTTGTTTATTATACAGGGGACAAGAAGCAATCGTTGAAATCTCTTTTGAAAGCTCTCCACAGTCTTCAGCTCTCCAGTGGTTTACTCCAGAGCAAACTTCTGGAAAGAAGCACCCATTTCTCTTCAGCCAGTGCCAGGTTGAGTTCATTTTTTCCAAACTTGTTGACATACCACTGTAATTTCCCTTGGTTTCTAAAGAACTGGAGAAGAAGGCTAGAAAGGGGAAGAACAGTAGCCTGGAACTTCTAGCTGTGTCTGGCAAAGGTCCTAAGTGAAAACACTTAATGTCAGGATTTTGTTGAGATTTTATTATATGTTCACAGTTTGGTAATTCTGGAACTGCTTTACCCACTCCAGTATTCTTGTTGAAGAACATATGGTCCTTTACAACCAGTACATGTGTCTATTGATCTGCCTTACCCACTATAATTCCTTTTACAAAGGCCTATAAACTCTAAGTGATGGAAGTATTGGTTTATAGATAATGAATTATCTGGAGAGCTGTGTAGACTTCCACTATAGTGTATTAGTTGATTTATTTCTAGTCCTCTGCATTAGAAAGACAGTCTTGTTTTATCTTCTTTTCCTTTCTCCCTCTCTAGGCTATCCACTGCAGAGCCATTTTTCCATGCCAAGACACGCCTGCTGTGAAACTAACCTACTATGCAGAGGTAGATGAACCTAAGTTATGTGTCTTAACTGAAGACAACTGCTACAACGGGTGAATTTATATTGGTCAAGGTTTTTTGGTAGCTGCCAGCATGTGGTCTAATATAAAACCAGAATATTGACTTTTAGCTTAATGAGGAAAGACCTGATCTTCCCTGTGGCAGTTCTCTAACTTTACCATTTCCTTTTTGTATATATCAACTCCTTTTTCATTGTTATGTATCTATTTGCAGAAGGAAATAAAAATGCAGTAGTAAGAAAGAAATATGCTCTAAAATCAGGAAAAGCTGACAGTAAGACGGCAAAGAGTGCTGTAAAGTAAAAAATACTTGAAATGGCTCTCATGTATGCCTTAGGTAAAATATTCGGGTATATAGTTAGGGGATATTTGCAGTCCTGGTGTAAATAGTTTTAAGTAAGCAAAAAGCAAGATAGATGTCCACTGTGACATTACAATTCAGTTGTCTGAAGAAAGTGAGCCTTTTAACTTCTGTTGGAGGTACTCCTCTGGTTAATTCAATATTGCCAGTCTTCAAGACAACATTTCCCATATGCCTTACGTTCTACTTGACAGGGATGACCTAACAACAGAACAAATCTGGGCTACTCTTTGTTATCAACTGCTTGTAGTACGGAGTGTAGTGCTGAGTGCCAGCTGTGTTGCTCACGGTTGGGTGCCCTTTCAGATATCCGTCCCAAAGGAGCTGGTGGCGCTGATGAGCGCTAATCGCGATGGCGAGGTGCCCGACCCAGAGGACAGCGCTCACAAGATTTACCGGTTCAGCCAGAACGTAAGTGCTCCG
Source organism: Promerops cafer (assembly GCA_013398275.1). Classification (NCBI taxonomy): domain Eukaryota; kingdom Metazoa; phylum Chordata; class Aves; order Passeriformes; family Nectariniidae; genus Promerops; species Promerops cafer. The sequence goes on along the minus strand of VZSE01007196.1, from coordinate 1,712,603 downwards.
GGCTAGGAAACGGCTGCACAGGGTCTTACTCCGGACCTGCGCAGCTCACAGTCGCCTCGGGTTTGGTTTTGATGTCATCGGTAAATCATGTGAGTCACGGTGCGTCTTTGCCACTCTAGAAATATGAGGCTTTATGGAACTCCAGCTCTGAGGAGACAACCAGTAAGTGCTGGTGGTGTTTACTGGTCTTTTTTGGCATTCCCAGAAAAGCCAAATTCGAGTTTTGAAAATGTTTCAATACTCAAAACTCGTCCTATCTCAACCCTTTCTGGCTGTACTGATTCTTGGAAAATAGTGCAGATGCAAATAGTATGGGAGGAAGTTTTGGAAAACAGACCCTGCAAATTTTACGCTCACCAAGATCTAAGCAGTGAAACTCAGCATCAGAACCAATTTTTAGCTTGAAGTTAGGCAAATTCTGACAACAGATTTTTAAAATTTTTTTTGGAATGTGAAAACTTTGGTTTCTATGGAAAGTATCTCCAGCCAATTAAAGATTAGTGTTCTCTGGAAGTTTTACTAAGTGGTGTAGCTAGTCTAATGATTCCACTGATCATAAAAGCAGCAGTCCTGATTTACTGATGTACTCTTCTGGCATTTTTGTTCTCACAGTTTTTTGGATAGAGTTCTGGTGTTTATGAGCTCTTTTGGTGAGCCCAGTTCATTTTGCTGAACAAGCAGATAAAATTAACATAAGATCTGGGCTGTTGACTCTGAATGACTGGAGGAGAGAAGGGGAACCTACTCTGAACTGCAGCAGCTGTCGGGTTTGATTTGGCTGCTGCGTGAAACCTGAGAGAGGGGAAAAAACAGTTTCCTTATCTGTGAGCTCATCAGTAGGCAGTGCTCTGCCCTCTCTGTGGAGCCAAAACATTTGCCACTCTCAGTCTAGTACAGAAGACTTCTCTGTTGCCTGTGTAATCCAGAGATGTTACCTAGGAATACACTGTTGATAAGCATGATGGACCTGTACAAGAAATAACATTTAGTGTAATTGAAATTATACTACACTTTCTGATACAGAAAACCATTACTTTTTTAAAAAAGACATGTTTTTCTTTTAAAAGAATGCATTAAGCACAAAATACATAAATGAAAAAAGACATGAAAAAGGACACACACATCGCCTGAGGCTGATACTGATTTGTTAGAAGAGGTGTCTGTTTCTTCAGGTGAAAAAGGCAAATGCATCACGCTCTTGGATATGTGTGTGTGCTGAACTTACCTAAAACTACTTTTTCTGCTCCTGCATAGCCAGGCTGGAAAGAAGGGTAGTGGAGAGCAACCTCTGTAAAAACAGTTTACAACCCAACAGTCATTGACATTTGAATTTCAAAATGTCAAAATAGCAAATTGGACCTCAAAATGTGGGGGTGTATTGATAGTCTTTTCATAACTCGTCTATAACCTAAGTCAAGGGACTTTATTCTTTTCAATAATATGTTCTGGGGGTTAATAGGTAAAATTAAAACACACATGATTATATGGGTATTTTAATAAGCAATATTTAAAAGGTTTGTGGATAACAGTGGAATAAAATTTTCTGAAATTGTGTCTCCAACTAATTATGATATAAAGTCTTACTTAACATTGTTTAGTCAGATAAAGTGGAACTTTTACAGGGATGGCTGTATTATCCCCTTTTCTTTCCAGAGCACTTGGAGAAAGCAGTTTTCTATAAAGATACTTCAGTTAGGAGTTTTTCATTGAAGTAACAATTATTTAGAGTTTATTTAAATTCCAAACATGGAAATCAAATATATACATTTTGATTTTTCCTGAGTCTTTTGTCTTTAATGTATTTATATCCGTAAATATTTTTATTTACTTCATTAAAGCCTTTCCTGCATCTTTCTGTGTGATAGAACTGCCCTTTATCTAAGCACTATCTCTTAACTTCTCCTTCCATAAAGTTTAGTGGAACCTAAATGAATATGGAAAACTGACTTTCTTTTGAAGAGAAACCAAACCAGCAGGAATTTTGTATGCAGATTTTTTCAAACAGAGATGACACTTACAGTTTTGTGGGTTTTGCCTGAAACATCTGTGAAGCAAGTACCCCCTGTAGATAAAGGAATATCATTCAGGGAGAAAGAAGAATGTTTTTGAAAAAACAGTGCCTGCCTTTAAGGCAGGAAACTATGGAAAAAAACTTCTTTATTTACATACCTTTGTTCTTCTCTGAGTCGGTAGTCTGATAACTGACATTACAAATAAGATTTCTTTATTTTTCTTGCGTTCTCCACTAGGTTCCCGTACCTTGCTACTTGTTTGCTTTAGTGGTCGGAGCTTTAGAAAGTAGGTGAGTGAATCTGTACAATGTATAAATATTAATAAACACAATAAATCTTCTGAGGTTTTTTTTTAATTTGTTTCTTGGTATTTTTTTAAATTTAAAGGGTCTTAGAGATTCAGTTAATTTGTTTATTTGTATCAAACTGCATGTATCTTAATTTGCTCTTGAATAATTTTTTCACTTTTGCTGTAAGTTAGAGAAACAGCATAAAGAGTTTGGACCTGAAAAAGCCATTAGTGGTTACAATTTAGCAGAGGGAATAGATCTTCTTTCCTAGTTAACAGATAAGCCTTGTCACGTACAAAAAGCAGAAAAGTATTGCTTCAGCTTCATTTCTCATTGCCACAAGGTTGTGTTAATCTCGGCCACAATCATGCTTTTATATTAGGGCTTGATAACATTTAAAAATCTGTAAGTGGTTTTCCTGTTCTTTTGTGCTGAACAATGCATGCATGTTGTTTGTTTTGTTTTCTAAGGCTTTGCTTCAGCAATGGAGAGGAAAAGCAGACAAAGGTTCTCATTAATGAGTTTTCTCTGCAACGTGGGTTACTCAAGAGCAGAGTTACTGCTGTTACTGTTACATGCTGTCTGTATTAGTTTTGCATAGATTTACTTCTGGTTCGTACTGTCTTATTGGCATTTATTTTTACTTTCAACAGAAAGATTGGCCCAAGGACACTGGTGTGGGCTGAAAAGGAACTAGTGGATAAATCAGCCTATGAATTTTCTGAGGTGAGTAATTAAAAACAACAGTGTTGTAAGATAACTATTTCGCAAAGTATTGGAAAAGAAACAGACTACAGTTCACTGTTTTGTTCATCTTTAGTTCTCCTTTCTCTACCTCCCATCCCACAAAATGCTGCTATTCTATTGTAGTACAAACTTAGTACTGAAAATACATATTGATACAGTCCCATACTTGTTTTACATGTGGAACTTGCCAAGGTGAAAGGGAATGAAATATGGGATCAATGGCTTGTTATTTGTTCAGTGCTTGTAGTCAGAAATAATCTTAGAAACTAATGTGAATTCTTGTTTCAGGCTGAAGCTATGCTGAAAACAGCAGAAGATTTGGCAGGACCTTATGTTTGGGGACAGTATGATTTGTTAGTCTTACCACCCTCTTTTCCTTACGGCGGTATGGAGAATCCTTGTCTTACTTTTGTAACTCCAACACTACTGGTAAGTATAGCAGTGATAAAAGTCAGCTTTTCCTTAGGGCTTGCATATCAATCAGGTGATAATGCACAAATTGGATTAGTCTTCTTCCTAGAAAGACCTGTAAATATTCCTGCCTCCTTTGGAGTTGAGATCATACAAGAAACTGCATGAAGTGATCTGTTTTGAGGTTGACTTGAACCTAACAACTAACTTGTCTTTCCCTTTTCTTTTTAGGCAGGTGATCGATCTCTATCAAACGTAAGTCAAAAATAGGTTCATCTCTTCAAGTAGAACACAACTTGAAGATGTATCTGAATTCCTTTATAATAAATATCTGAAAACTTGGTCTCTTTTCATTGGGGAAATTAAAAGTTAAGACAGTAACTCAAGAACTCTTACAAAAGCGAGTGTTAATTTTAAGTAAACTCTGTAGAATACCTATTTTATATAATGGACAGATGGAAATAACATGGGTGCCTGTATACACAGGGGGATGACTGAGGTTAGCTGCTCCGTAATCTTTTCCCGTCCTGTTAAACCACACCTATGTATAGATATGTTTAAAAATCACAACTGAATTGGCCTCATCAAAATCGTTAGGAGATAACTTCTTCCTCTATGTGTCTGTGCACTAGAACTCATTATATACAGATTTCTTCAAAGTGGAAATAATGAGTACAATTTCAGTAAATCCTTTTTTTTTTCTGCAAAGTTGAATACTCTGAATGCAATTTTATTGCCTATGTCTTTTTACTAGACTGATGTACTGCTAAACTTAAAAAAGATTGTCCTAAACCAAGAATACTGAAATATTTGACATGGATACTTTTTAATGTAATATGCATCATTAGCTTTCCCACTGTAGAAGTTGCTTAGGTGGGAAAGCAGTACTAGTCCATCACTTGGTATCCTGTATTCTGAAATGTGATATCACAAACAAGTTACCTACACCAAGCTGTTGATAAGTATGGCTCTATGGCTTGCAGGCTGGACATTGAAATTTGTTTCTGTCACCTAGGGTAGCGTTGATCCTCTGCTTAAAATTTATATGGATAGGCCTGCAGAACTGTAAATACTAACTGACTTTGTGAACATAACATAGCAAATGAGGTCCCGTCAACATTTTATTCTTTCTGTTGGGATTTGATGGTTTTTCTCCAGAGGAGTCTAAGTGGTGGATCTGTGTTTGTGTTTTAGGTTATTGCACATGAAATCTCTCATAGCTGGACAGGAAACTTGGTAACCAACGAAACGTGGGAGCATTTTTGGTGGGTATGATGTTCAATGCAATGCAAATCATATTTTAAATTTAATCTGTAAAGAGGCTGACTAAATTCATTTTGCCATCCTACCAGTGCTGACTTCATCAATGTCTTTCCAGGCTGAATGAGGGCCATACTGTGTACCTGGAACGCAGGATTGGAGGTCGGTTGTTTGGTGAGCAGTTCAGGCACTTTCAGGCCCTAGGAGGTTGGCGAGAGCTGCAGAATACGGTAAATAGTTTTAAAGTTATCCAACGTGTTTCCCACAAATAAAATTTGTCTAGTCAGCTTTCCTAATGCTTTCTTACTAGAGGATGAACAGCTTTGATTCCAAGGTGTTTGATTGCTACCCAAGGTAATAGCTTAATATACTCAGATAGATAAAGCTTTTTGAATTGTTTTAAGTTTTTAGCTGGGTATGGCTACATTACAGTATTACCTGTTAGCATACTGGTAAGCAGCTGAAACTTTATCAAAATTATCTGCAGCCATGACCATCAGAATTCCCAGTGCCTCATGCAAGCAACTGATTTTTTACTGTCTAAGAGGGTTGTTTCCTTTTGTGTTTTGGTGGCATAATCAAACTTTCATTTTCAGGTTTCTAGTCTGTGATATCTTACTAGTTCCCTGAGCAGCCTGAAGTCTGTTCTGCCCATATCCAGAGCTGAAGTTTTGCTGGCACTTCTCCTTCTGTCAACAGAGATTTTAAATTCAAAGGCTTAAGGATGTAGTTCAAATAGATTGTTAATAAGGGGATAAATATAGCCAGACTAATAGGTGCTCATGATTATGACAGACATGGTAGTAATTAACTGCTTTGAGACAGCTGGGGCACAGGGTGGTTGATTCTAAACTTTAGTAATCTAAGGTTTGTGCAGATTCAGAACTTCAGGAAAAAGGAGGAGAATGCTTTGAAATGAAGCTGTTTCCATTTTGGATGGTTTGTATCTTTATAAATAGAATTACTACAGATCTGCAAGAGTGCCAGTTTTCCTAGATTAATGTGTTCTTTGGTCTTTGACAGATAAATACTCTTGGAGATAAAAATCCTGTAACTAACCTCATCATTAATCTGGATGAAGTAGATCCTGATGTTGCCTATTCATCTGTGCCATATGAGAAAGGCTTTGCTTTGCTTTTTTACCTTGAACAGCTCCTTGGAGGACCAGGTGAGCATAAGTCAGATTTGATATGTTTTTATTTTCCACCTTAATTTCAAACACTAAAACATTTTCTTTTTTGTTAGATGTCTTCATTGGCTTCTTGAAGGCTTATGTTCAGAAGTTTGCTTATAAGAGCATCGTAACGGAAGACTGGAAGAAGTTCTTGTACTCCTACTTCAAGGATAAGGTTGGGTAATATTTAAAACTGATTGCTTGAAACCTTTTAATTATGTGAAATTATGACTTAGGTCAGAACTTTATTTAAAGACCAGTTCTTTATATTTCTTTTCTTTATTTCAAGAACTTAATATGATGTAATCTGGCATCTTATGAAGATGGGTTTGCATTATGATGCCTTTTATTTTTTTTTTCTTTTCATAGAGGAGAATGCTTTGTTTTGAAGTAATCTGTGTAGGATTCTTCAGGGTAATTGGAGGAATGTTATCAAAACAAATAAAAAGATTGAAACTAAATTTCATTTTCTCAAAAAAAAAATTCCTAAAATCACATTTAAAATTTAATAAGGTTTTGTGTCGCTTTGTAGGTAGATATTCTTGATAAAGTTGACTGGAACTCGTGGTTTCATGCTCCAGGAATGCCACCAGTGAAGCCTACGTAAGCTGAACTTTTCTGTAGTTCATATTTTCCTTCTCCAGATTGCACATTATTTTCCTAACAGTCATGAAGCAGTTTGTAAACAGGGTGAAAGTCTTATAAATGTTTTATTGGAAAATGCCCTAATACTATCTAGGTGTATATAGCAGTAAAAATAGTCACTGTTCATGTTTTCAGTCTTTTATTCTGTGGTTATTTCATTATGTGAACCTTTGTTTTTAATATTTGACAGGTATGATATGACACTCTCAAATGCTTGCATTGCCTTGAGTCAAAGATGGATCCAAGTGAGTGGTTAAAGAATGCTGAAGTGTCTCTATCTTGAAAAGCTAATTCTTTTTGTTACACAAAGTGAGCCATTCTTTTCTGAAATCTCTCATTTGTTGAGAGTGTGTGTATTTATAGTCACAGTGTGGCTGCTGGAGATTTTGCATTTCCTAGACTAGACCTTCATCATTGAGTCAGGGGATTAGCTGTGACTTCTGTCTGTGAAGTGCAGCCCATATTTTAACAAGGCACAGAGCCAACTTCTTGTTATACATATGTAGTAACCAAACGGAAAATACTCTTTTGAAACTCTGATATTATGGCTTGATTTAAAAACAAATGCCAGGGTACCTCTACATTACTGATTATATTGTATTAGCAGTAGTTCCTCTATGGTATACTGGAGTTTGTATGCATTTCCTATCAAAAACTGGTACATAAAGTATATTTATTATTACCACATAATTTTCTCCTAGTTTGAAGCATAAAAGTCATACAACTAATAGAGAATTCAGCATACCTTCCTTTGGTTACCTCTGTGGCTTTTCACTGTACTTGCATCCTATCTTTTAACTTTCTTCTTCTGATTGTTACTTTTTATAAAAGAAGTATTTGATTTTTCACTTAACTAACAGAAAGACAGTGGAGATAAAAAGATCAGTTCAGAGAAAATAAGTAAAGTATACAAACATCAGACAGTAGCTTAAGTCCCTCCCTTCCCCTTATTGTAACATCCTGTGCAGATACAAATGAGTATCTTCTTTAAGTGAAATGGCTCAATAGTAAGTGTGGATATCAAAACAGAAAATTACACTTGATTGTATTTTGAAATACCTAATTAAAACTAAGTAACTGTTCTCTTTTAGGCAAAAGAAAGTGATTTGGGCTCATTCAGCTCAGCAGACCTGAAGGAAATGTCATCTCATCAGTTAATTGAGTTCCTGGCACTATTGCTTCTGGAGGTAAATGAACACCTGGGATGACTTGATTCTGGTATCACAAAAGCAGACATAGAAGCTCTACTGTGCTTTGAAATTAAGTTACTATTTTTCTTAAAGTTTTGCTAAGTTAATCTGCTCTCACCATGCATAGTTATTGAAAACTTCAGCCTTGCCTCCCTTACTATGTCTGGCTCTTCAGCTAATGAACAACATAGAAACTATTTTGGATTTAAAGCTAAAAACAAAACTATGAGGTGCTTGAATCTGTCTGTATTGGATGTTATAGCAAATAAGCTATAAATAAAATAGAACAAAAATCTTTGTTTTGAATGTTTCAATACTACAGAATGTGGGAATTAGGTAATATTTATTCCTTGCCCCTTTCCATACGCTGAAAAGATGAAAGGAACAAATAAAATATTTGTCATGGTAGGGCTTCAGTTTCTTTGTAGCATCAATCTTCTTGAATTACTCTGTTTATCATTGAAATGTCTGGCTTGAAGTCTTCCTCTGGCTTATTCTGACTGTGCAATTTCTTTTTCAGGCACCTCTTCCATTGTCACATATCCAACGCATGCAGGAAGTATATGACTTCAATGCTATAAACAACTCTGAAATAAGATTCAGGTTGGTTCTAGTATGGGCACTTTTAAAATCTTAAATGTTTTCATAAAACAAGGTGTCCTGCTTCGCCTGAGATATCCTGTTTTACAGAACTGGGGCAGGTTTTGGGGTTTTTGTTGTTGTGGTTTTGTAAATGCATGTGCAGGCATCATGCTTGCTAGAGTGGTATCCTGTTATTCATGAATTGGGCAAGTACAGTCTAGTAGAACTTCTCAGTGGACAGCAGATAAGCTGTTCTTTATTTTAATCTGGCATGCTAGCAAAGGAACCTGATGACCTGATAACAAAGTATTTTAAACATATTATGTGGTTTCTACTTCTTGTAACAAGATCTTTTTAAAATTTCTTTTAAATTCCTGTCTTTTTCTACAATTTCTTTTTAAAATAAGCACATGCAAGTAGCTGGTGACATTTCATTTGGTCCGTTGGTTGGTTGTTTTATCCATTGGTCAAATGGGACAACTGCTGTATAATTCAGTTCTGAGTGATGCAACTGGACACTATTGTAATATAAAAAATACAAAGCTGCAGAAAATAATCCTCCTTTTTGAAGGAACTTGGCTGCAATCTTTTCCTGTTGTACAAAAAAGTTGATGTTTGTAATGTGCTAGTCAAACACTAAATATTTTATGTTGAACTTAGCTAGAACCTCATTCCCATGATGACACAGCAGTGCTCAAAGCATTTATGGGACCAGAATCGTTAGATAACCAACTACGACAAATGAAAGTGAAAGCTTTTTCTTCCACCTCCAGATGGCTGCGCCTCTGTATCAGGTCCAAGTGGGAAGAAGCTATTCCTCTGGCTTTAAAAATGGCAACAGATCAGGGCAGGATGAAGTTTACTCGACCATTGTTCAGGTAAAAGTAATGTCCAAATTGCAGGAGCTCATGGTGTTGGCATTTCCAGTATAATGGAATGCATAATACTTGAAATGCATTTATTGTACATGTTGAAGTGGCATAATACAGAATTCTCTGTATACTGTGAACAAGCTTGCCTTCAGAGGTGCTTTCCACTTGCTGACATTTTTTTTGAATAGAAGAAAGCTTAGTCCCAAGATGCACCTTAAGGCAAGGCTTTTGAAGGAAAAGTCAACCTTAGGAAAATCCCTGTTGTGCTGTTTTCGTGGATTTTTGTAATGGTGCCTTCCCCCACTCCTTCTTTTACAGGGACCTTTACAGTTTTGAAAAGAGTCGAGATCTGGCTGTCAAGACGTTTCTGGAGCATAGAGCCTCTATGCACCCTGTCACTTCAATGCTTGTGGGAAAAGACTTGAAGCAGGACCAGTGACAAATGTACTGATTTCTTTGAGATTTTTGTGTTGCTGAAAGAAGAGACTGATTGCCCAAACCATTGATATGTGTGCTTGATTATGCCATAAAATGCTCTGCTGCTTTGGTACTTATGTAACTTAAAATTAATTTTCCAAATCAAGTTCAATACTGTTTCAGTAGATAGCACTGCCAGCAGATTCCAGCTACTCACAGTCTCTAACTGCAGGCTTCCCTTGCAGTCTCTGACTCCAGCAGGCTCCAACAGCAGCCCCTCACACCAGAGCCAGCAAAAAAGAAAAAAACTCTCCTCCTTCTGTCTCTCCCCTTTGACCAGCTAACCTACTCTTTTATAGCACCCATTCTCATTGGACACAGTCGTGTCCCATTAAGGACAAGGCTGTTCCTCCTCTTTGGTAATTAGCACAGCTGTAACTCATCAGGGGCGAGGTTGCTTGCAATCCATTCTCCTACATAGTACTTTCTATTTTGCATTTCCGACTAAAGCAACAAAATTGCTACATCTCTGGAATTGAGAGAATGTTTTTGTTAAAAGCAATTTTAGGAATACAGAAAAACTGTTGTGAGATGTGGTCATTTGTCAGTGATAGAATTGAAGAACTTGGAAAATTAATTGGTGGATGGTATGGCTTTTTGTGCACAGCATTCTTTTCCTTAGCACAGTGGTTGAAACTTCAAGTATCTAAAGACTAAAAAAAATAAATCTTTTAATTCCCTACTTGTCTGTCTTGTCTGTGTACTGATCTGTACAAAAAGTTTTGATTTAATAGTTTTGTTTTATTTATTCTTCTTTGCTGTTGGAGAAATTTTTATTATGCGTCCAAGAGGACAATGAAGACCAAAATGTTTTTTCAACCCATTATTTATTTTCAAAACTTATTATTGCAGGGGAGGCTAAAGCCCAAGTTTTTCCTTATCCAGTTTGAGTCTCTTAATATTTGGATTTTTCAACCATTCTGGGCATTACCCCTCATGCTCGTATAACAACTGGAGATAAGTTCAAAAGCAGTGGGAGAGCTGTTTTCCCTGTATTTGTTACAGCAGTTCCAGCCAATGGTTTAGATGACTCTGTGGCAAATGCTGCCATCTCTAGGCTGGACCTTGCAGTGAGTTTGATACGAACTGCTTTTCCTGGAGATTAAAAGTTTGCTTAAATAAAATCTGTTGACATAGCGATAACCCATATCAAGGTGTGACAAACAAAACCAAAAAGTTCTGGTTTAGAGGAGGAGCGTGGCAATATAGTTGTGGCAAAAGGCTTGGTTTAGCAACTTAAAATGAGAGGGGAGCCTGTCAGCTGATTTACTTCTGAGTTTTGATCCATATAAGCTTTCAACTTGTGGTTTAAACCCAGGCAGTAACTTATCCCCGCGCAGCCGCTCGCTCCCTCCCCCATGGGATGGGATCGGGGAGAGAATTGGAAAAGTGAGGAAACTCATGGGTTAAGATAAAGACAGTTTAACAGATAGAGAAAAAGCTGCAAACACAAGCAAAGCCAGACAAGGAATTAATTCACTACTTCTCATGGGCAGGCAGGTGTTCAGCCATCTCCAGGAGGGCAGGGTTACTCAGAGCGACAAATGCCATCACAAACGTCCCCCTTCTTCCTCCTTCTTCCCCCAGGTCTATATGTGAGCATGAGCTCTGGTCAGAGGAGCGGATATTTGATGTTAACAGGCTCTGGTTTGAGTTATCAGATTGCAATGAAAACTGTCCTTTGTTTATAAATGCCTTAAGTCACTAGTTTTGGGGTAACTTGCATTTTGTTGTAAAAGCCCATGTATCATATACGGTGCTTTGGCAGTTGGAGTTCCTGCTGCCACATAATCCTAGTTTCTTGCTGTCAGAGTCAGAAAAAAGAAAATTGTGTCAGGCATGGCTTTCTCTAGCATAGTCCTAGGTAGCTCTGCTGGGACAGTGTCTCTGACCGATGGATCCCAAGTTAACATCCCCTTCAATAATTAAACCCTAGGCAGTCCCTTTGTTTAGGATCACTAGTGTGGGAAGCATGGACTATGAGTGGTGTTACCATTTTGCCTTTAAAACCAGAGGTATTTTCAGATTCTGTGTGTACATGGTTTTTGCTAAACTTCTTTTTGGCACCATCTCAACAGCTATCTCCATATCTTTTCCTCTTTGCATCTTCTGCTTGCAAAGGAAGCAGACAGCAGGACCAGGAAGCAGACCAGCAGTGACACAGCAGCACCAGGCTTGATAGTGTGCAGCTGTGGCCTAGTATTTGTTGATACCTGTTCTAGTAACATCTTCCAGAGCGTAAGGGAAAAGGCTGTAGAAATTAATTAATCTTTTTCTTACCTACAATAAAAAATTATGTTTTCAACTTGAGCATGGGACTGATTAAAGCAGGCTTGCTGTCTGTACTACCTGCTTTTATCCTGTTCTGGATAGAGCTGTAAAAGTATAATACAATCTTCTTTCAGTCCTAGCAGCCATGAGCAACCCATATTCCCAAGGTGCCTCTCTTGCAGCCCTGTCCCTTGTTTTTTGTTACTGTGATTTACTGCTGGGTGATAGCTGTTGACTCTTGTTAAACCCTTACATTTTTAGAGCAGTTGTACTGTATCTTAGTCTGTTTATCTATTCCTGGTACATAAGCTTCAGCTCCTGTTTTTTCATTTCTATATTCCTGATGTGATCTTTGGAATAAAATTCCTGTGGCAATAGCTGGGGGGGTGTGCCTTTTCTGTGAAAAGGGTGTGTTCCATTGGTTTGGTTTGATTGGACAAAGTCAGCCAAACACATTGATCTCATTTATTTACAAAGGTGAGGATTTTGAGGGTGGGCTTTTGCCTCTATCCGATTGCAACACTGGGCTCTCGATAGGCACAGCTCTCCAGGCCATCGCATGGTAAATGTGAGGCTGCTGCACGCTGCAGCCCTTCTTGGTCAAGGAACAAATCTTGGAGAGAAAACATGCCGAGGTACACGGTGCACGTCCGAGGAGAATGGCTGGCAGTGCCGTGCCTAAGCTCCACGAACACCATTGAGTGGCTGGGGAAGGAAGCTGTGAGACGGTACATGAAAAACAAACCTGACAATGGGGGATTTGCCTCAGTGGAAGAAGTAAAGTTTTACATTCGGAGGTGTAAGGGACTTGGCTTGCTGGATCTTGATGATACCGTGGGGGATGCTCTAGAGGACAATGAATTTGTTGAAGTTGGTAAGCAAAGCCTTAAGCATTGCACTGTAGAGTGTGTTGTCATCTGAGTCAGCAAACTTTGGCTTAATCTAGATTCATCTAAAATTGCACCTGATTGTCTACAGTTTTTATGGAAAAATGCCCAATAATTGAAGAATATTTAATTTTTAGGAACAGAACTACATAAAAGTTAGAAGGTACAGGATTCTAAATATATCTTCTGTATCTGCTGTCATATATAGTGTAAGCTGTTCTGCCTTAGCCTTTGGAATACCTTAAATAAATACATACGTCCTTGTAATTTTCCCAGAAGCGTGCAAGTATGTTCAGGGCTGACAATTGGAAATTAGAATTCTTATTGCTGTGAATTGTAATAAATAACAAATTAACTTATGTGAAGAATGCAATTTAATCCTGTATGTGTTTATTCTGCATATTTCTTCTAGTTATAGAAGGAGATATAATGTCTCCAGATTTCATACCATCTCAGCCAGAAGGAGTTCATTTGTATCCTTTTTGAGTGCTTTGTGAAGTTTTTACAATTACAGATCTATAATTTTCTAGATTGCCTGCATTTTTTAAAGTTCCTTCATTCTTAAAACACACTGCCAGCTGTAATTGAGGGGTCACCACCTGTGAAAGCCTGTCTGCCCATTTTCCTTTACAAAACTTCCAGATACAGCAAATACCGAGAGCCAGAACAGGTAGGAATCACCAATGATTTTACAACTCGGTAACAAATCCTGCTATTCACCAGAAAATGCTGGGAGTTCAGCCAGTGCAGCATTCACAAAAGCAGGGGCTATTAGATTGGCTGGGTCTAGGAAACTAAACTACAATGTGCTTATGTTTTTGTTACTCAGGTTCCTGTTTTATGAATAAGCATGAATAAGCTTCCTGTCATTGCTGAGTTTTGACTGTATTTTTTATTTATACTGATTATTTTGCAACTTTGTATGTATCTATATCCCAAACTAAAAGGTGGTTCTTTGGTGTAGTATATTTCTTTAGACGGCAACAGCTTAACAACGGAGGACTTGGTCAATTTAGGAAAGGGACTCTACAAGATAAAGGTAAAAAAATCAGAACAAATGCAGCTAAAATATACATGTTTGTTTTTCTACAGCTAAATAGTGACAAATAAGCTAATATTTAAACTATTTATGTTTTAGCTCACACCCAAAGCTGAAGCTAAAGTCAAAAAATCACAAGAAGTGATTGAAAGGATTGTAAAGGAACAGACGGGTAAATACTTTTGCTTTTAACTATTAATTGTTTAGAAGACTTCATTAGGTTCCATCCTTAACCAGCAGCGTACATTTCTTGCAGTGGTTTATGGAATCACCACGGGTTTTGGAAAGTTTGCCAGGACTGTCATCCCAAACAGTAATCTGAGGTATGTTGTGCGTGCAGCCTTCTCTGTCGTTTCTTGTCAGGAAAGGAAGAAGAGGGAGCAGTTTGACCCTGTAGTTGGGGTTAAATGAGAGAGCTTCTTCAGAAATTCCTTTTGTTTTGTGCAAAATACAACCTGATGAGTCTTTTCTTGAGGCTTAACAATTTTTTTTTTTTTTTTTTCTGTAGGGAGCTTCAAGTGAACTTGGTTCGTTCACATTCTGCAGGTAATGAGAGATTGCTTGGTGTTTCCCTTTTCTGCCCGTGTTGGTAGTGGGTGAGTAACCCTGAGGGTTCCATTATTGTTTCAGGTGTGGGGAAACCTTTGACCCCAGAGAGAACTCGCATGCTGTTGGCACTGAGAATCAATGTCCTAGCCAAAGGATACAGTGGAATATCCCTAGAAACCCTCAAGCAAGTTATTGAAGTGTTTAATGGTAAAAAGATGTTTAAAGAAAATCTTCCTTTCCCTTTTTTTTCCTTTTAACTGTTTTGTTAAAGGGTGTAGCTCAATGGGTCAAGATGCAGATGTTGGTCTTTCAACTTGGTAGTTGTGAGAGATCAGGACTAGAGCTGCAACGAGAGTAGTCCTATTGGTGCCCTTCTTCTAGGCTGTTACTGTGAGCATACTTATGAGCTTGCTTCTTTGTTTTCCAAGGAGTGTATCAAGGGAAGGCTCTAAAAGGAGTGATTTTTGTTTCCTTTCTAGCATCCTGCCTTCCTTATATCCCAGAGAAAGGGACAGTTGGAGCCAGCGGAGACTTGGCCCCTCTCTCTCATCTTGCTCTGGGATTAATTGGAGAGGGAAAGATGTGGTCCCCGAAGAGCGGCTGGGCGGATGCTAAATACGTAAGATTCGTGCAGCTGATAGTTTATTTTTTTTCAGCCTGCTGACTCATTTTTCAAATTGCTTGTAGCTTTGAGAGAAAGACAGCTTTTGCTCAGATTAATAACCTGTAGAAGTCTTTGGATTTTCTCTACCAGTTTGAATTGGGATTAGGTTGCCTATAGCTACTGATCCTCTAATTTGAGGAAGGTGGATCCGTGGAGAATGCAAGAACTGACCCATGTCACTCAAGCAGCATGTTATTGAGCCCTAAAGAAATATCATGTCATAGTACTGCTATACAAGATACCACAGTGACATCATATATGAACTGGAGAAAGGGACAGGATATGATACCAACCATGAAAGAACTATTGCTGTATCTTCAGCTCCATGAGCAGCAATGCTTTTCTAAAAAATCCAAGATCACCTCTCAAATGCTGAGAGTACCTGGAGATTTACTGGAGGCAAGATCTTCTCAGTAAAATTTCTACTGATTTTATAGTGGCTTTAAGTAAATACACAGGTTTGGATAATTCATTCTTGATAAATTAACTAGGGTTACAAGGAGCCTTTATGTCATTCTCCTTCACAACATGGAAATGTTACAGTGGCATTAGTTTTTAATCCATTGTTATTCCATTTTTAATCCATTGTGCCACTAACACATCAGCAGATTGATCTTGTGTTAAGTATCTCCAAGTCTGGCCCCTCCAAAGTCTTTCATGGTAGTTATTCTGCTACATCTATAACTCCTATCCATGAATATTTGAATACCAGACTCATTCATGGATTGATAGATGTACAGCACTATAGACTGGAGAAAGATTGAGGACTACACAGGGAGAGGGGTAAGGAGGAAGCAGACCTTCAAGACCAGAAGTTATAGCTGTACACTTCTGAGATGCATTACCTCTTCCATTGGACAGGGTGAGAGGATTAAATGAGAAATAGGTTATGCTGTTTCTCTATTTCCCACAAGAGCAATTGCCCTATAGAATAGACATGTACAGAATAAACTAGATAGGACTCCTCCTGTCACTAGAGATTTTCTACAGAAGAGATTAGAGATCATTTAAAAATGAATAATTTATGCCAAGCCAAAATGCTATGAGGCGGGGTGTAGCAGTACTGCCTTCCCAAAAGGTTTCCAGCCTTCCTTCCTATTTCCCTCTCCCATCATCTAGAACTCAGTAGATGTTAATGGGCTGTTACAGTGACATATATCTTGCTTCAGTGCTCCTGCTACCTTCTTGTATTGGCACTAGGAAGTGAGGTGCTAGTTTGGAAGCAGAAAAAAATATGTTATATGTTTGTGATATAAAGCTCTTTTTCTCCCATCACTTAAGGAATTTGTTAATATTTCTGTTCATGGAAACATTTAAGTTTTAGTGACTTAGTTTTGTGGCTTTAGTGACTGAAAAGTATTTTTCAATAACTGCCTTGGCATTTAACTCCTTCACAGGTCCTGGAAGCCCATGGACTGAAACCAATTACCTTGAAACCAAAAGAGGTAATAAAGTATAATGACGCCAGCTGATGAAAAAGAGTATAGTCAATTACTCTTTGTTTTATATGTATAATAAAAGCATTACATGAATTCATAGTAATTTTAAATCAAACTTGAGAAGGATAATGATGAAGTGTTGTCATGAGTGGGATTCACCACTCGTAGTGTCACCCTACTTGACTTGAAATGTCAGATCCAAGCTTGGTGTTCAGATTGGCTCTGTTGTCAGTGGAGACAGACAGGCCTCTTCAGAAAGCACTTTATACCATCCTGAAACAGCTGTCTAAGAGGCACCTTCAAGGTACCTATCTGCCCTTTGGCCATAACAGGAGGTCAGATGACTGACTTGAAGCATGTATCTGACTTGGTTGGAACTACTGGCACTCCAAGGGTGTCTGCAATGACTTAATGGGGTCATGAGCATTAACTCTTTATGTAGCAAAGATGCTCAGTCAAGCTGTGCATGTTATGATTTCAGAATGGTCCAAAAAGCTAGGCAAAGATCTTTAACTCCTTTGTGTGAGAAGAATTACCACAGACATGGGGAATTGTCACAGCATGTGGAATAGCTGCAATGAATTTGCTTAACATCTGCTGTCCCTTTGAAGGGTCTGGCCCTCATCAACGGGACACAGATGATCACCTCACTGGGATGTGAGGCGGTTGAAAGAGCCGGGGCTATAGCGAGGCAAGCTGACATCATCGCTGCCCTTACACTCGAAGTCCTGAAGGGCACAACGAGGGCCTTTGACACTGGTGGGTACTGGGCCCTCCCTGTCTGTTTGCTTGACAGCTCCTGACAAGGGGGGCACAGCCTGACAGTCTGACTTGTCTCACTAGATATCCATGCAGTGCGCCCGCATCGAGGGCAAGCTGAAGTGGCCTTTCGATTCAGGTCCCTTCTAGATTCTGACCATCATCCATCAGAAATAGCAGGTGAACAATCTTAACCTTCACCCTCTCAGGTTACCAGGACAGGCTGGGTCCTTCAACAGGACACAACGCTTTTGTGTAAGCAACATTTGGGTTTTGCCCTCCTTGTGTCTTCTAGAGAGCCATAGATTCTGTGACCGAGTTCAGGACGCGTACACAATGCGCTGCTGCCCTCAGGTAAAGATTGGCTTTTAGATCCGTCCGTAACAGTAGATAAATGATGGTGAAATTTCCACCTCAGAAATACAATCAGTTATGTGCTGACACTGTTAGAAGAAGTGGCTTTATTTTGCTTTTTCTTCGCTTGACAGCAGTGTTAATGGAGATGTGTAATTTGTTGATCACATGCATGTACACATCAGGCAGCATCTAACAAAGCTGTGTCCAGATCTGGAAGAGGCCAGGGGTCAGAAGCAGAGGGAAAGTGCTGGTTTCCATGCTTGCAGATTTCGTAGGGATTTTCTTCTGCATTGGTGTTAATAACATGAACTGGGTGTTTTCAAAAGCCAACAGAGTGTAGTATCTCAAACATATTGGAAGAGCTCAATCTTACGTGTTTTAACAGGAGCAAAACTATTATATCAGTGGAATTAATGGAAGTAAATTAATTAATAAGAGGTTTGGTTTTCTGTGAGTCTTTGTAAAGCTACTTCTTCCCTCATAACACTTCTGCCACTGAATAAATAGCTTCCATTTAGGTAAACCAACCCAAATAAGTACAGAATGTCACATTCAGATTACTCTTTTGGCAAAACTGCCATAATAATAGTAAATACCATCTTTCAAGTGTCTAGGATTGGCAATGATGTTCCTGATGTTAAAAACAAATCCAAGACAGTCTTCCATGTGTGAAAGTCGAGTGGGATGATGGGAAAGAGGGTCCCTGCAGCTCAGTCAGCATCCTGAAGGTGAACTAAGTGCAGATACTAAGCTCGGGCCCTAATGTCTTTTGTTCTAGGTCCATGGAATTGTAAATGATACAATTGCTTTTGTGAAGGACATAATAACGACGGAAATAAACAGCGCCACGGACAACCCTGTATCTTTTTGATTACTTTATTACTATATAAAATTCTGCTTGGCCTTTTTTATTCTTTTCTTCTGTATAATTACTCACACAGGAGGCAAAAAAGTCACAACTGGCTTTGGTCAATAACTGCCATTGTTTGCAACAGCAACCTCTCTTCCTCTCCCTATGACTGCATTGAAGGATTTCTGTCAGCACTGTAATGCAAGGCTGCATTTCTGTCAGCACTATAATGATGCTGTACATAGCATCATATCAATTGCTGATAAGTATTATTGCTTCTCATCTGTCTAAAATTGTAATTGTCATGGAGAGAATCTATCAAGGAACTGAAAATCTATGCTAGGATCTGAAGAGATGGGTTTTTTGCACCCTCAGTCAAAGACCTCCCTTTACATAGCTTATTTGAAAAAAATACGTGTCAAAATTGTACCTACAAATTTGAAGAACTGAGATTGTGTCTTCATTTCCTGAAAAGTGGAAGTGTGGATGCAATATAAAGTGCTTGCAAATAAAAGCCTATTGGCACAAACACTCCTTCAGTTAAGGTTCTCTGATTACTGGCAGATATCACTCATGTAAACAGTATTTCACTCATGTGGGCCTTAACTTCTCCTTAAAGATGGTGTTTGCTGAAAGAGAAGAGACTATTTCTGGAGGAAATTTTCATGGTGAATATCCTGCAAAGGTAGTTCAGCATTTGAAGGAAGGAAAAAAAAAAATTCTGGTTTGGTTTTTTTGTCATCTGGTTTAATGAGATCTCCTTTTATAGGCTCTGGACTATTTAGCAATTGGTGTGCATGAACTCGCTGCAATTAGTGAAAGAAGAATTGAGAGGCTCTGCAACCCCTCACTCAGTGAACTGCCTGCATTTTTAGTCACTGAAGGAGGTCTGAACTCAGGCTTCATGATTGCACACTGCACAGCAGCTGCCCTGGGTAAGTACTTGAGCAATACCATCGAGAGACCAGGCTAGAAAGAATGATTTTTTTCAAGACAGATATAATCTAATAGTAGACACAAACGTATCTGGCTCCTGTTTTCTGTCTCTTCTCCATGTGTTCTGTGCTGTCTGGTAAAGTATGAGCGCTGGCTGTAGCTGCAATTATTTCACTTCAGGCTTCCTTATTCTGCACTGACCCTTGGGCATGTTCAGTGCTCTGAGCATGCAAACTCTTAGTGGACTTTGGTGGGAAGGCTTGTCTCAAAGGTGCCCTGGTGCCCTCAGTACGGGGTTTCTCCATTTGACAGCCTGGTCTGCACATCAGTATCAGACCCCTCAGAAGACCGGAGTTTGCAGGGCTGGCTGTTGGGGGAGCACACTGAAATTAAACATCAGCTTTTCCTCTAGTACTCACGGCTAAGGCAACAAGAAGCCTGCTGGCTGCTGGCATACTACAGTTTATAGGTTCAGAGAAGCATGAGCCAATATAAAGATAAACATGCTATGAGAAGAGAATAAATTTTAAAAGTTACAAACAAGAGCAGGAACAAAGGATAGCAGATAAATGTGTAGATAAATATTCTGCAGAAAAAACAAGTGAATTAACTAAATCAGTGTGCTAAAGGAACCCTGCCTGGAGGCTAGTTTGGGAAGTGGGTTTGGAAAAGGAGCTGAAAGGCTCATCCCCTAGTTTAAGGGCTGGAAGCTTTACCTTTTGGCTAGGGAGAGTTTAGGGTGGCTCCGGGCCTCAGCTGGTTGCATGGCTTCAGGTTTCACTGCAGACTTCTGCAATCTGGAGTGACAGATTCTGGGATGTTTGTGATTTCTGCTGTGAGAAATGAAAATTACAGCCCTGCCTCTGCTGACACTAGAAGTCCATAGGTCAAAATCATCTCATCCTAATCAAAACAGCCAGGATTTTATCTGAAGTTTGAGTTCCTTTTATTTTTCTTAACTTTTTTTTAATCACCAATATTTTTCAAATCATTCAACCCAGTTTCTGGGTTGTTTGTGTACCAGCTAATGTTTTTACTCCCAGGGTTAATAAATAAATCTGAAAAAAATTTGCAGATATTTTGCAACACCGCTGGATGTGTCTATCTGCGGCTGCTCCAGCAGCTCTGTGCCTGCCAGACCGAGCTGTTTGCAGTGGTCACATGCAGCCTCTCTGGGACCTGCTGTCACCTGCCTGAATGTGCCAGCTGGGCTCTGATCCTAGACTGTCACTTCAGCCTATTTGCAATTGGTGTCACCACCTCTCTGTTGCTCCCATTGCTTTTCTGAAGCCACTAATTTGGTGAGGGCATTACACAGCATCCCGCTGGGCTTCAGAAAGAAAAGGCCGAGTGCAGCCAAAGTGCTGTGAATGCAGACTTCATTTTTTCTCCTTTAAAGAGCAATCCTCAACCTCAAATTGTCACTGAATGGTGCCTAAGGCCTCTCCTGCAACCATATGCCTGTTGCTTTTTGATGCAGCATGAGAATTTACTCCAGACCTTGCACCTGGCTTTCAAAGCTGGAGTGTGTCACCCTCAGGGACGTGGGCAGCCTTGTAGTGAGGTGAGGGAGGGAGAAGGTTTGTATTGCATTCCGCCATCTTTACAGAGGAAGTTCTGAAAGTGCCTCAGTTGCAATGAGCAGACCAGATGCTGATCTCTAGCTGTATTCCTGAAAGCAGGGGAGGGGTGATATCCATGCCCAAAACCAGAGGGAGCCAATGCTCTTTACAGAGTTGCCCTAGAGCAACAGGACCAGGCTTGCGTTTCAGTTATGCTGTCTGCTCTTCTTCAGTTTCCTCCAGGCCTTTGAGCCACAGCAACTCAAACTGGAGATAAGGGAGTGAAGATTGAGCTGTCATTCCATATTTGGTTAATATTTGCATCTAAGGACTGCTGTTGGTTACTGTTTTCAGAGGCAATGGTAGTTTTCAAAGTGGTTATTACAAATTACTTAGTCCAGGTAAAATACTGATGCATCCTCAAAAGAGGAGCAGTAGTTGGATCAAAGGTGGTGGACAGGCTCTTATCTCCATGTTGTCCATTGCTTCTACTGTCTCATGCCTATTGTGCTGGGTTTTTGCAGTGTCTGAGAACAAAGCCTTGTGCCACCCCTCTTCTGTGGATTCTCTCTCAACCAGCGCTGCTACAGAGGATCACGTGTCCATGGGAGGATGGGCTGCAAGAAAAGCTTTGAGAGTTATTGAACATGTGGAACAAGGTGAAATTAAAATTCTGATTTCCAGACAGACCTTGAATCATGAAAATGAGGAGCTAATACCAATAATGATCAGGTGTGAGGTAGGCAGATACCATGCAAACTTCTCCAGACTGTAGACTCTCTTTCAAAGTGCTGTCATTTTCCTGGTGTTTTCATGTGGGCTCTGGCAAGATTCAGAGGGATAACTTTCATTTTTAGCTCAGGCTCCTCTTTTCTTAGTGCTAAAAAGATTTTCTGATTTATGATGGACATTAATTTGAGTATTCAAGTTACCCTGGAATAGATTCCTAGGGAGTTAAGACACTGACAACCAGGAGTTCCTGGTACACTTGAAAGGTCTGTACAACAGACCACCCAAAATCTGCTTGCTAAAATGCTGGATACTGCCTCCAGCATCATGCGTGAAATGATCCTGCCACTGGGCTGGCTCTCTGGGGGATGTGGATCCACTGATTTTCCACATTGCCTGAACCATATCATATTAGTGAGAACAAAGGCCAGGGATAGCTTTACGTAGGAAACCTTGCCTTGAGCTGTACCTGCCAAACATCCCTCTCACTGTTCTGGTTTCCTAGTTCTGGCTATTGAGCTGCTCGCTGCCTGCCAGGGCATTGAATTCCTACGCCCTCTGAGAACAACAACCCCATTGGAGAAGGTCTACGACCTTGTGCGCTCCGTGGTGAGGTAAGATCAGATAAACACTTCCCCAGAGGCTGCCTGCCTGGAGAGCAGCTGCTGGCAGTGGGGGTTAATGTTTGCCCAATGGCTCGTTACAGGCCCTGGATAAAGGATCGCTTCATGGCCCCAGACATTGAAGCAGCTCACAGACTGCTCGTGGAGCAGAAGGTGAGTACTGGCTTTTAGCTTTTGCGTAGGATTGTCTGGAACCCTTTTCCTTTGTCCATCCCAGCTGCTGTTTTTGCTGCCCAATCCTCTTCATGGTCAAGTGGTTTTGTAGCAAGTGGCAGTGACTCTCTCCCAACTATTGCACACAGAGCACTAGCCTGGTAACAAGACAAGACAAAGTATTTTTGCCTTGAATCCTTTCACCTTGTCCCCTTGGAGCTGTATCCTTTCCTATCTCTTGCCAACTCCCTCCACATGCTCTTCCCTAAACCTTGCTCTATCTGCCTCTCTGGTTCTGCTCCTCCCATACAGCATATCCCACCCAATAACTTTTTTTCAGGGTTTCCTGAACTCATGCATTGATGTCTTAGCTGACCTTTTCTTTGCCTCTGACTCTGCTGTTTCACATTCTTGTTCCACAGGTGTGGGAAGTGGCTACACCTTACATTGAAAAGTACAGGAGGGAACACATCCCTGAATCAAGACCCATTTCACCTACAGCTTTCTCCCTGCTGAGAATGAGTGCAGATGATAGTCATGACCACAGGCATCAGAATGAGCTTTAAGAGTTGTGATCCTCTGGAAGAGAGCAGATCCTTTCCAGAACCTTACCTGAGCATGGCCGTTCTACTCAAAATCAACGTGGTTTCTCCAGGCGAGCGAGAGGACCTGTCTGTCTAGCTCAGAAGCACAAATAGATAGTAAAGAAAAGTCTCACTGCTTTCCTCACGCGTAAACGACAACTTTGTCATGGTAGTGTGACTGAATTTCATGAACTTCTGAATACAAATCATTCAGACTCCTGATGAAACCAGTATTTGTTTTGTCAACTTTTCGTTTGTTTTCTCTTCATCTGTGCCAATGATACCAAACAGCCTAAGTTGGATATTCTTACCTTTTTTCTCCCCCTTTGGGTAACTGCTGTGATCCCCTTCATTTTGCCACAAGCAAGATTGTCTTTACACTTAATTCTTCTGTCTTTTGCAGATCATATGTGAGGTACAGACTCTTGTATAACAGGAACATTTTTAGAGCAGGTGTTTCACCAATCAGAAAAGCTGTGTGCATAGGAATGTGCTATGGAGATCATTGCTCCAGAACAAATATATTATATTCTGGTGATGGACTACATTTAATGCAGCTTTCCAAGTGCTATGGGCTCACACCTGCAATCAATAAACTGAGGCTTCATTTACGGCTGTAGCAATCTATTTTCCTGTCATGTGTGTGATGATGAAAACGTAAAGCAAAAGCTTAATTTGGAAGTAAGTAGGACAGGTGACACAGGGGCCAGAAAAGGGGGAAGAGGAGGTTAGGAGTAGTGAATGTGAACCAGTGCTGGGGCAATAGCACCTAGACCTACACTCCCATGGCTCACCAGGTCTCTGCTGTCTGCCAGGGGCCCTGTCCCCATAGATGCCATCATGACTGAGTGTGCTCTGTGTCACAACACTGACCTCCAGCACAGCCTTTATTTTGCAAGGGAGGAGTCAGGACATGGATTTCACCTCATGGTGCAGTGATGACATGGCAGTACTGCCAAGCTGAAAGCCTCCTCAGGCTACTGGCTATGCTGCAAGGGGCAGCCAAAGCACCAGCGTGGGGCTGCCTCTGAGTGTCTGACACCTGCCATGTTAAATGTGCCCCGAGGAGAGGGCTCATGCCTGCTGGCAACCTAGCAGGTTGCCAAATGCCTTTGGCATTCAGAGAAGAGATTCTGGGCCTTGCTTCCCACTCACCTTTGCTTTTGGCTGCCTGGGACCAAGGGATCCCCAGCACACACTGCAGCACAGTGGACTCAGGTTTTGCACTGTGCCTGTGCAGAGCTGAGAGGCACCACTCTGCCTGCACCCTGCATTTAAGAAATGCCTGTGCTCCTTCCCTGACAGCCTTCCCAAATCCCTATATAAACATTATTTATGAAGGCTGTCTTGGGCAGAATGGACTGTGCAATCACATACTTGAGATGTTCTTTCAAGGTTTATAAAAACAAAGTTCCACACCCACATCTGGTACAACATCTGCTTGCAGGAAAACACGTCAGGTGGCAGGAATGCTATTACATTGTTTTAAAAACTGATTTAGTTGGCTAGCCTGGATCAAATAAAGCATGAAGAAAGATACTACAGGGGATGGCTTGCAGATTTTGGGTGTTAACAGATGTGCCCAAGGCTCAGGGAGATCAGAAGGTCATAATAATGCTTATACATGTTCGTGATGGCTTTCTAATATCTGTTAATCAGAATGAGACCATCGTCCTTCCTCAAGGGTCTGGTTCACTAAAGCACTCTGCTCTCTATCACAGGTTATGTCACTTGCTTATATCAATAATGATTTCTGATGTGAAGTTCTTCATGCTTGTCAGGTGCAATTTTATGACTTCACCTTCAGAAAGTAAATCCCTTTTGCTTCTGCAGCCACCATCCATTTGAAAATTTGAAGAAAAGACTTAGTCCATGGGTATTCAGGGACCCTCCTACCCCAGACCCTCTGCTTAAATACTGTAGAAGCTCAAATTCTCCAGAGCCATGTCATCCTTTTTTCTACATACTGCATTCCTAAATGATGTTACAAGCTGTGGGAAAAAAGCAGTAGTTGAAAGACAAATAAAACAATGCTTTAAAAAAGTTAGGGTCCCAAGTTTCAACACAGCTTTGAGTAAAAGTCATCATACTTAACTTACCAGAATCACATTCAAACTTCCACAAACAAATATGTCTCATGTTATTTTAGATTCAGCCTAGAATAAATAAGATCAGGTATTTTCTGGAACATCTGTATGACACTGCATGTGATCTTCTCCCAACACAGCCAAGGACTATCCCAAATGTGCATGCCTGAGCCCCTGGCTCTCTGTTACAGGTTACTTAACATCACACTCCCCAAAAAATCTTACCTCTGTTTATTCATTGCCAGTTTGTTTGGGTTATTTTCAAGTATAATAATATTATAGATTAATTCTATAGGAAAACATTTTTGGAAACTGTCTTATTTAAGATGGATACAAATAGAAATTATTTTACTGTGCTGGAGAGAAGGACAATAGACATGGAGATGCACCAAATGGGTAATGCTTGGTAAGGTTTATTTGAATGAGAGTAAGGTAAGCAGGCAAACAATTTACCAGTACATACAACTCTGATTTGTCTGTTGCTTTGAAATAGTCCATGCTAATTTGATTGTAGTAGCTTACTAAACTACTGCCTTCTCTCAGTAACTGCTCATTGTCTCGCACCTCTCATTTTCATAGATGACTTTTCCTTTAACTATAACATAGTTGATCAATGTGTCATGTCCACCAAACTGGTAAATCAAGTGCTCCCACCTAAAACGACAAGATGTTTAAGAATATATAAACTTGCATAAGAGCAGGTCACATGCCCACCATACCTGGAAATTTTATAAGATTTGCTTGAAAATAGGAAAACATGCTCCCACTATTCCTGTTCCATGTCTACATGCTGTCTCTTGCTGCATGAATACAGTGAGTCTAACAGTAGAGAATTTATTCTGCAAAATAAGCACATATCATCTCTAGGTAATTTGTAATTAGGCATGGATTACGTGTAAAAACAGCCCCAAAAGTCTTAGGCTTTTTTTTCCACTGGAGTAATTAAGGAAAATGAAAGTGGGTCTGAAATGCTACCTGTGTCCCTTTATTCAGTGAAGTTAACTAAGGTTAAATCACATTTCAAATGCCAATGGAAGAACAAACCTTGATGAATTTATGATAAGAAGATCCCCCTGCTTGCCGACCTCCAAGGAGCCATGTGTGTCTGATTTGCCCAGAGCATAAGCTGCATTAATGGTGGCAGCTGCCAGTGCTTCATTCATTGACATCTTCATGTTCACACAGGCCAGATGCATCACCATAGGCTAGTAGGCAAGGAAGGGGACAATGGGAGTCACCAGGAACACAAAGCTGTTTATCCTTCAAATCCCTAAGCACTGTCCTTCGTCCTTGCACAGCAGAAAGAGTTGTTTTGTACAACATAAATTTTGCCAAATCCAAAACAAGAACTCTAAAATCAGTAGCTTTGAGAGCATTTTGAATAGGCCTCTCAGTGCATGTGAAGGATGGAACCCATTCTGCTTTCAAGAATTTCTGGCAAAAACTACCAATACACACAAACACAGGCAGCTGTCTGCGTGGGGCATGCAACTCTCCGTGTGCACATGAAACCAGTTTGAAGTGTGCAAGACCTATACACAAGCTGTACTAGTAAGAAATGTCATAATTCTGTGGTTTCAGTATTAGGATTATCTTACCATCGAAAAACAGTACGCATTAGGATTAAAGTCACTGCCAAGAGCAACTATAACACCTTCTTCCAACATTTTTCTAGCTTGAGGTTGCTTCAGTCTAGTGGGAAAAATAAACTTATCAGTACAGTTTGCTTAGTTATCATACAATGATTTACAAGGGCAAAAGTCATCTCTCAGTTTGGCTACATGCATGCATTCAGTTACACTGATCCTTACGGAGATAAAAGCCCAAATCCTCCTCTTGCATCCCTACCTATCACCCTATGGACAACATAAATGGGAAGTGTGAGCCACAGCCTTTGCAGTAACTGCATGTGGCAGCAGCCAGTGCCGACCATCAGGTTCCAGACCACTGAAATTCTGGTATTTATCCAGACCTCAGCCACTTAAGAATCTACAAGATGAAAATCTTCATTTCTGAAAAGACTGGTTTTCTAGCTCTTACAGCTTCAAAGGCAGGCTCCAAAATATGAGCAGTGGCATATGCAATGCAATAGCCCCTTCCCGATTTTTGAGTCTGTGAGTTTAGTCTGCTTACATTAGAGACCTTTTCACTAAGCAACTATAATGCAAAAGATGTTGTCAATAACTTCAATATCTGGAATAGCCATTTCAAAATTGTTCAGCGCCTGGATTAATCTGTGTAGGTGTTTGCAGGGTGGGCACTTGGAAATACACTCTCTAGGAAGTTTTAGCCATTGTTGCCGTAAAGCCACTCCAAATCTACTGTGAGACTTCTCAGCAATCTCACAGATTTTTGAGGATTTCCAGCAGAAACAAAACATAAGGAAGGAGCCTCATTCAGTTCTCTGTACGTGTGATTGCCTTCACTGACCCAGACTGATCCTTAATGCATAGATACACACTTATGCTTTTAGATTAAAAGACCCCAAACCACACACATGGATTTGCAGTTACAGAAGGTTCCCCTCAATCTAGTGGCCTTACCTTAGCATGTAGGCTGTTGTTGGCAGAAGGACAGCAGCACACTTAGCTCTTGCCATCGCCACAATACCTTCATCAGTAACTTCTTCCAGGTGGCTGATGGCCCGGGCTCCTAGTTCAGCTCCAAGCTAAGTAAATTTTCAAGCAAATTACTCACTATTCTCAATTAATTAAGTTTAAAAAGTTGTTTCTAAACAACTGGAAGAGACAATTCACTATTAATGCAAAATATACCAGAAGAGAAATAGTAAAGAATGCTTGAAAGAACAATCAGAATACAGAGAAAAAATATTTGTTCATTTACTGCTGGAAAAGTTGATCACTTTATCCACCCATGGAGCAGAAGCACACCTTCAGCGATGTTTTTAACAGCCCAACACACAAACTATGTGAGAGCCATGGATGAAAACATTATCAACTCCTGTTCATAAAGAATCCATCAGAAAATAGTTCACGAAACTGAATGCTGCCTTCAATGGGGAAGTCAAACAGGTTTTTATGATCAACTGAGTTTTTGGTTTGGTTTGGGTTTTTTTTTTTAATACAGCTTGGGCAAGCCCCACAAGAAGGAAGTAATATTTAAATGATGGTGAAACATCGTGTCAAAGGGACTTTCTTTATCAAGATATTTGGGAACCTAGTCTTGACTAAACCACCTCTCTGAGTATGCTCGGATACACTGATATCTGAGTAATGACACTGCTGAATGTGCTCACTGCAATTTGGTTTGTTGCTTCTAACAGGACATTTAACAAAAAAATATTTTTCAAGTTGCATAGAAACCATGTTTTTGTTATTCTTGGGTGCATGGATATCCACCTTCCCGAACTGTATCCCGTGTGGAAGATAAGCAAAGTCAATGTTTGATTAGCCAGTGCACGTTAGTCCCAGAGGTCAAGGCTAACTCCCATGTCCTTAACTCCAAAGCTGCTCATGGACTGCTCTTCCTGGCATCTGTTTCTATCAGATGGCCTATTTCATAAAGTCTTACACAAAAGACAACCTCAGTTTTGAAAACTGCTGTTCTTTCAGGCTGGGCTCTCACAGGAGCAAAAATGAATGTTAAGAAAGACATACCTCAGCAGATTTCATTGGATGGAGTTCATCACCATGGAAGTTAATCTGTAACCCTATCTCTTTTCCAGCTTGAAGTATTCTCCTTGTAGACTCCAGATCAAAGACTCCCTTCTCACAGAACACATCTATATTGTTAACATGTATTTCACCACTTAGTTTGAGTTCTTTCAGCTTAGGAAGGTGGTTATTGACAATGTCATCTGTGGCTTCAGTAGCAGTTTTCCCTCTAACGAAAAGAAAATGTTACAGAGCCGTATGAGTAACATCCTTGAAGCCTGGCACACACTCAAGCCACACATGCAATTACTGAATTACTTAGGAAATGATGTAAATATGAATCCCTCAAAAAA
Organism: Promerops cafer; assembly: GCA_013398275.1. Classification (NCBI taxonomy): domain Eukaryota; kingdom Metazoa; phylum Chordata; class Aves; order Passeriformes; family Nectariniidae; genus Promerops; species Promerops cafer. The sequence goes on along the minus strand of VZSE01007196.1, from coordinate 1,683,487 downwards.
ACTTCAAATTAAAAAATTAAGCCCCATTGTAATTCATGTATTCTCCAAAATGAGTTACTTTCCATTCAAAGAATATTAGATTGTATTACTGAATGTTTTTAATAAGGCTGGCATCTTGGATGCTAACAAAGATATGGGATATTTTAAAACAAATTTTTCTGCTTTCCAATTCATATATTCTGACCTCTTTATACTGTATTCTAAAATCTAACTATTAAAAATATGTAAATGAGCATTTAAATATGTTAAATCGTATTCATACAATATTTTTATGCAAGTATCAAAGCTCAAAGGGGATATGCAATATAAGTCATAATTTTTAATTTACCTCTCCTCCTTTTATATCATTCAGTGTGATGGACAGATAACTGTTTCTAATCAGAAGGGCTTCCCAAGGTTTGATTTGCCAAAGTCAGAATCATTTGTGAATCCTCTATTACATAAATATAACCCAGGAGAGATCACTAAATGCCTTAGAAAGAGCAAATAATCCCAAAAATGCAGTTGAGTTAGCATTTTCCAATTTTAATGTCTAAGGACAAGGGATGTACAGCAGCTAAATGCCTGAGAATCTCAGTGCTCATTTCAGGCACCATGAGGCATGCAGACACTAACGATGGAGTGCCACACGTGGCAGAGTCGGGAGCCAAGCAATGGCAATAAATTCAAGAAGCCAAATTCTGCCTGAATTTATAAACAAGGTTATAAAGCAGAGCCCTTCTTCCATTCCCTTCTTACTGAAACAGTCATCGGGGTTGCTCAGCCTCTGACCATGCCAAGGCTCCTCCCTTTTCTCTTTCTTTGGAGGAATTTGGGCTGAAAGATTCAGGCCAGACCCAAGACAAAACAGGGAAACACTAAGAAATGGTTTCACTTTTTGAGAGATATAGTGCCCCAAAATGCAAAACAAAACTGCTGTTGTTTTAATGCAGAAGATTTCTGCTCAGGGAAACACTTTGAAATTTTCTTGATAAAGTTAAAAAGGGCCCAATAATCACTTGCCAATAAAAACAAAAAGATTTTTAAAAACCAGACATTCCCCAAATCATGAGTTTGATTCAAAATGATGACTGGAGAAACTAAGGAAGAACTGCAGATTTCCTCCTGGTCAAAATGAAAACCCAAGCCAGAGTCTAAGTTTGAGGGCTAGCATAAAATTCAACCAAAATAGTCTAGACACAGACATTTGACTGAAAAGAGAAGAAAGGATTTAGAAAGACCCAAATTGGAAAATACAGATAACTCAGTATTTCCTTCAGAAAATTTCCTCAAATTCCCAACTACCTTTTCTCCTTACTTAAAATACAGTATCCTTACTACTACTACATTTTGTTATGCTTGATGTGCATCAGTGGGGACAGAAGTGTGCAGAGAATGAGAAAGCATACCTGTCTTTCTAACACATGAGAGTTAGTATGTTTGTAAAAACACTGGAATTTATTTCATTGGTTTCTAGAAATGGTCAAAGCATTTTGGTGGGAAAGATTGTTTATCAGGATTTTGACTGAGATCCTGGCAAGGCTTTTTAGGGGAGGGAGAAAGGAAGGACTAAGAAATATATATATATATATATATAGTTTGGGGTGAAAGGTTGATTTTATTTTACCATTAAGTCCTCTAAATTTTAGTAGAACTTCTTGAAAGAAGTAGTTGCTGCCTTCAGCTGACTATAGATTCTTCATTCTCAACCATCTTACAGTTACTGAAGATGATACAGGATTCATTTTCCATAGTTAGATTGACAAAAGATAATTTACTATCCTGCTCCAAATACACAAGAATTAGATTGCAAAAAATATTTTCTGGGTCACGTTTCCTTTTATGTTAGAAAAGGTTAGGGGTTGTTTTTGGAGTATGCTTCTTTTTCTTTTAATGAACATTTCCTGAATATTGCCACATAATAAGCCTGCTTCCATCTCAAATGCTTTTTCTTGCAGCAGCCTACCACTTAGTATGTCAAACTATCTAGCTAAAACTCCTCATTAGTTCCTTCATACACTGAAATCTGGTAACATGAAGATGGTATTTTCATCATAGTGAAATAAAAATCAGAAGTGAGAAAGGATTTTTATGATATGTCTACTTGAGCCATCAGAATAATTGATTAAACACAGTTCAATCTTCACCTCATAGCTATAAGATGTATGCAAGTCTTCATTGCATGGAAGCATAATTAAACTTTGTTTATGGAGCTGTATAAAGATTAAATATAGTACTTTTTGTTGTTATTTGACCAAAATAAAATCTCATGGCAGAGGCCAAGCTTGAAGGATAGCAGAAAATGCAAGCAGAATTTTCTGTGTTATGTTCAGTTTGAGCATCAGCTGGAGGCAGGGGGTCTGTGCTAAGCCTATATTGGCATTTAGGAGTCACTAAATAATGTTGCCCTGCCTTCCTTCAAATTAAAACTTAGGAGAGCTTCCTAAAAATATTGGCTGTTGTTTTTCAAGTATGTTGTATTTTAGGAGTGAGGCAGAAGAAACCAATTTTCAACGCAAAGCAGCAGTACTTGACAAGAGAAAGAAAAGTCAAGTCCTATTACTTGGGCACAGCGTGAGCTCCGCAGTACGTCGAGGAAATGCCAATATCCATGGATTTCTTAGCACGTTCCATCACCCTGAGCATTTTGAGCTCGGTTTCCAAGTCTAAGCCATATCCACTCTTGCACTCCACCAGTGTGGATCCTGCTCTGAGCATGCGTTCAAGGCGGTGCCGGAAGGTGCTGAACAGCTCATCCTCCGTGGCCTTCCCAGTGTGCTCCACAGTAAAATGGATTCCTCCCCCAGCCTGGTGGATCTCCATATAGGATGCACCTGCCAGCTTGAGTTAAAGAAAAGGAAACAAAAACCACCCCCCGCACAATTAGCTATGAACAGTGCGTTTTCCATCCAAGAGATACTGGAAAGTGCCTTGAGGTCTCTTAGCAGTGAGAGAGACAAAGAGAGGAGAAAAAAAATCCTCATTAATTCTTCCTCCCTCCCCCTTCTCTCTCCCTTCTGCTTAAGTGAAGAAATGTTGTAAGAAGTGGCATAAAGAGAATTACTCTGAAGATTTGCTTTCCCCCGAGTCCAATGGGAAAACCAATCTCTAGCTCAAAATTAATTTATGTGGAAAAGAAAAAGGAAGGAAAAAAATCAAGACTTAGATGGTAATAGAAGGCAGCACCCCTGCATTGCTTCAATTAATGCAAAAATATATCAAGGATGGCTGCAAAGGATGCAGGTACACTCCTCTCTCAGCCTATCAGTATCCAAAAATCATCCCTCCTCCCTCAGGCACATCAGCTGACAGAAATTATGTATTTTTCTATAAAAGAGAGATGAGAGTCTAGAAACAGTTATACAAAAAAAAAAAAAAAAAGGGAGGAAGAAAAATCCATCTGTGTAATTTTATGCTGTTACCTTCATTGCAAATTCATGAACCCTATCACCAGCCCACACTGGATGTGTATGTGCATCTACCAGGCCTAAAGAAAACAAAGTAAATGTACACTTGAGTTACTTCACTGTGTAAGAGAAAAGATTATGAAAACATGAAAAATTAAATAGACAGCAGAAGCTCCCCTAAAAAGTCTCTGTTGGTTAGACAAAAATAAAAATCCAACCAGCCAAATATCTAGGATTTTCGTCGGAGGCTATTAACTTTCTTTCTATTTTTTTTTTTTTTAGGTCTGACACCTTAGGCAAAATGTCTCCAGGTAAATGTATCAGTTGCTGAGTTTGTCATGTTATTTTGATAAGGTCTTCAAACTGTGGAAGAAAGGATAAAAACAAACTTTGAAAGAGTTCATTAGACTTTAAGCCTGTACTCTTTAAAAAAAGGAAAACTGCTTAGGCTGGGCTTAGCACACCAGACTTCCTCTAGCAGCGCTTGCTACAGTGGGAGGCTTTTCTACAAGCTCTGAAACTGACACTGCTGAATGGCAAGGCCACTGTAAGAGAAACACAGGTCTGACAGCTCATGTACTAACACCACCTGGATAGTTTAACATCCAATAGACTTGCCCATCTTTGGGGGATTTTTTAACAGGCAAAGTTGCAGAATGTGTGTCTTAAAACCCCTTTTGCCTCCAAACAGCTGTGGGCAGGATGGACAGGCTGAGCTCCATGGCTGAATGGCTGATGGGCTGAGAGAGTACAGAAAAGAACAGTGAATCTGAGGAGTCACTCTGTGGGTCAGCGACATTCCTGTTGTGTTCTATGATGCAGAGGAACAGATCTACAGACAAAACAAGAGGCAGAGCTCCACCATGAAGCCCAAAAGAACCCTTGAATATCTCCAGTGAGGGAGACTCCACCACCTCTCTGGGCAGCCTGTTCCAGTGCTCAGTCACCTGCAGAGTAAAGAAGTTCTTCCTTGTGTTCAGGTGGAACCTCCTGTGCGTCAGTTTCTGCCCTTTGCATCTCATCCCATTGCTTGGCACCACTGAGCAGAGCCTGGAAACATCCTGGGGCACCCTCCCTTCAGACACTTACAGACATTGATGAGGTCCCCTCTCAGTCGTCTCTTCTTGAGGCTGGACAGACCAAACTCTCTCAGTGTCTCCTCATAAGAGAGATGCTCCAAACCCTTCATAAGCTTTGCAGCCCTCCACTGAACCCACTCCAGCAGCTCCATGTCTCTCTTGTACTGTGGAGCCCACAACTGGACACAGCACTCCAGATGTGGCCTCACCAGGGCTGAGTAGAGCAACAGGATCATGTCCCTTGACCTGTTGGCAGTGCTGTTCCTTTGAATCATAAAAACACACCTACCTGGTAACACGCACTTCCCAGAGCAGTCAATTATCCTTTCAAACATTGCTTCTGAAAACTGATTGCGAATAACATCTGCCTGGCCCACAGCTTTGATACAACCATCCCTGCAAAACACAGACAATGAACAAAGAACGTGTGAGCCTGTTTAAAAGTCAAGTGCTCAACGACAGAGCTCCTGGAACAATAGGAGCAGGACCTTCAGGGGGACTGAAGATGCACATGTGGGGGTGGTTTGCTCATTTTACAGATGCACAGCAAACACTGGGGTAATGCCATGTGTTTCGAGCTGTTTGCCATAACGCTTAGATCCCTCTGGAATGACACCTTGCTACTGTTCCGCTCGAATTCCTGCTAGGTAACACCGTTTTCCTCCTGTGGATCAGCGAGCATACAGCATGGCTCCAGCAGGTATCTACCCGCAGGGCACTCGTCCCCTCACTCAAGTCAAACTGCCATCGCCTGGACCTGGACCGTGCCCCGGGAAGCCACACGCTCCCCGTGCCCGGGGGAGCCACAGCCTCTTTCGGGCTGTTCTCCCAGTGGAGTCTGAGGGTGCTACCGGGAAGCCTGGACTGCGCTTGGGGGATGCCTTCCACCCTTGCACGGAGCTCCAGCTCGCCGAGCCCGGCGGGCCGAGGCAGAGCCCGTCCCGCCCGCCGGCCCCGCACTCACAGCCCCACCACCAGGCTGGCGGCCCGCAGCACGCCCAGGCCGGCAGCGCCGTCCNGCGCCCCTCCCGCCCCCCGTCCTGCCCCGCCTCGCCCGGCGCCAGCGCGACCCCGGCTCCGGACCCGGCCTTGGCCCTGCCCGGCTTGATCCGCGCTAACTTTGCCGCAGCCCGCTCCAGGCGCGCGATGCTGTGCTGGATTCGGTCCAGGATAACGTGGCAACATCCGTGCATCCCGCTGATTCGTGACCAGCTCCGTAGCATCGGGTTTTCCACCTGGGGCTTCCCGGAGCTCCCAGTCCGTACAGCACCACCTGGAGATTTCCCTTTGCCAAGAAAATAGGAGCCTCTGATTTGGGAGCGTTTGTTTGCCCACGTGCCCCCTCCCCGGCGTCCATCACCTCTCCAGCATCCATCATTTTGCCTGCGCCAACCACCTTGCCTGCATCCCAGCAACAACCCCCGGGGGACCGTAACACCTCCCACCGCGCCAGATGTTCAGGCAGACATTCATTTATCCAGGCAGATATTAATTTATCCGATTCCAATAACGAAACGTTTGTGCGATTCTGCTGCCCCCTACAGAATGAGGGATGGGAGAATCAGGGAGCAAATACTTGCTCCCAACACGGATTTTTTGGTTTTCTTTTCTCTTCACATATTCACAGCGTCTATAGGACTCCAGTATTTCCCAGCTGGAAAATGGAGTGTCTTTCTAAACAAGTGGTCCCTCAAACACTTCTCCCGGGGTGGCAATCTTCTTTAGACACCTTCTTTTCTTTTAGAAAGAGAATCGATTTTAAATGCTGCACATCTATGTGCATATACATATTCCTGTTCAGCAGTAACAGTTGGATATGTTGGCTCTTTGAATGAGCCTTTCTGGTGAATGCAAATGAGGCAAGACTTGCATCTAAAGCCCAGTAATTTGTATTTAATATCAAACCTGAGAAGCACGTAAAACTACAATAAAGTTGGGTGTTACCTTGTGATGCTTCTCCACTGGCGTAATGCTGCACCATGTCATAACCTTTGTCTTCCTCCTAAACTCTCACTTAGGCATGCAGAAGATTGACAGGAGAGCTGGTAGAGGGTGCTTTACCTCTTCCAGGAGTTCCTGCTGCTGACTTTGGTACTCCCCAGCAGTATCACAATATGTTTGAAAGCAGAAATCAAAGAGGAGCCTGGCAACAGCATCAGAACAAGCACAGAAGGACATCCCATTGTGGGGGATGCTTAAGCAGTGGTGGTGGGCTGAAAGCTGTTGTGTCAGGAATGAAACACAGCATGTTGTGTTGGAGGGGGGAAAAGGCAAAGATCAACATACCTGTGAGCTGTGTTGTTACACTTCTATAGAAAAAATCTGTTTTGTGCTCCAGGCTTCTCCAAGAATCAAGGTCACATCCTGATTTAAATCCTGAGAATCAATGAAGATTTTATGTTTAATAAGCTAGGAGTGTATTTTGTTCTAAGACTTATATTCTGTTTGCAGAAAACTTACAGATGAGTATTTCTATATGACCTGGTTCTTTTCTGGTGAAGAATTTTGTCTGTAATAAATCAGCACATGGAAAGGTCAATCCACTACAGTCAGGTTTCTGACATGCTGTGCCTGATCTATTTTTAAGAATACTGCCCAGAAAGGTACGTGCAGGAATGGTTTCTAGGTAGCATCATCAGGAAATTCTAGAGTTTAATTCAAAAAGTACAGACTTTAAATACTTGGCTGTATTTTTGAAATGTTGGCAGAATTCACTGGATATAAACAGAGGACTGTAGGGTGCCAAAGAAACCCTGCCTAAATTTCTTAAATTTCGAGCTTTTAAATCACCTTAAAGTTCCAGTTAAAGTTCTTTTTGAAAATAATTTTTAAATGCAGCGTTTTCAATGAGAGAAAAAAATCTCAGGAAATGTAGAGATAAAAAAGTTGATTATCAGGTTATTGATTTAAGGGATTTCATCCCTTCTTGCTGGTGCTTTACATGAGAATATGATATGCTTATTCCTCCAGGACTCCTTTTCAAATACACTGTCAGAGCTACATTAGAACATCTGTTCTTGTAAAAAACGTGTAATTAAAAACAAAAGCCCCAAAGTTGGAGATAAGTCTCAGATCAAATATTGGCTACATTTTCCTTAAATTACATTCGGTTTTTTTCATCCTCTAAACAGACCTTTCCAATAATACACATAGCATGATGAAATGTCCTGAAAGGGGACACTGTGCATGCCTCAACACAAGTTAATTACTAGTGAAATTTACTGAAAGCTACTTCCCTGTTTACAAAAGCAGCAGAGGTCAGTAAACCCTCAGGATCAAACACAGAAAATCATCACTTGGATGAAAGTGACGTGCAAATGTGGAATAGATCCAAACTAAATTGCAAATCTGTTACATACTTTTGACTTCCCCCATGGATTGAGCTTAACATCACATTTACAAATACTTTTTGCATAGTTTTGCAAAAGTGAAAGTGAATTCTGCATTTTATTTCTTTCTGTATAGAATAACCTTGCATCTCTCAAACCATGGAAACATTGCATTTACTCAGATGAGCTTTCTGAATCCTCTGTTCTAAATACATCCCTCTGTGTTTACAATCTGTACTTTCTGAATCCTGCCTTTGGCAAATTCCATAATAGCCCGGGGAAGGGGAGACCTTTTGGGGGAACACAATTTGCCTCAGGGGACACAATTTGGTTCTCCCTGACCACAGTGCAACCTTGCCAACCTATGTGCCCTGGTTTCCTTTTCATACAAACTGCAGCTGAGGAAAAGGAGAGCTTGTGTGCACCTGTGTGGAATGTGGGCACCTGGTACAATTCCAGCATCTGGGCTTATGGCCAAAGCTTGTCCTTCTTTGCAGTCTGTGAGCTGCACAATACAGAACTGGAGTTTGCAGCATTTTTTCTCTTAGCAATGATGAGGATTTAGGGTCTTCTCAGGTAGGTTGTGTACTCTTTTTTGCATACTCCTAGGAATGGGAAAGTTTCCAAGTAAAAAATAAACAGCAAACAACCTAATACTCAAATGAGAAACACAAAAATAAGCTCGAAACTACATGTGGCATGTGTCATGCCTCACTGTTTCTAGGCTCTTTTTGACCACCTTTTCACCATATTTAATAAGTGGTTTTGCAGGGAATAATCTTTTCCTGAATGTCCTCCTACTTTGTCTCCAATTTCTTTTATCCTATAAACAATTGGAAAAACTTAATCACATGAAAGCAATTTTTCTTTTTAGTTACTTTATGTACCTTGTATTTAACATGTAAAATCACAAGCCCTTTTATTTGTGTCTTTAATACACATCTAAGTGAATGCTTGCAGTTTTCTGCCTTTTGGACTTGCTCCAGAGATGAAAAAAATCCGTATTCATGGGGCTTACTCCATACGAACTAAGAACCAGCTCCAATTACTCTGATATATTCAGAGTACCTTATCTTCACCTGCACTGCAATTCTTTCCACATAATTTAGGACAAGGATGTAAGTTAAGCACAAGTTTAAGTTGTTGTCTGACTTTATCTGCATGGGTTCTTCCACTGAAATGAATGGAACACTTCATGGTAGCAAAGAGAAACATATACCTCCATTTTTGCAGCATAACTAAACTAAGATTAGTTATCAAGTTATGCACCAAGATATTATTTAGTTAAAGTGTTTGATGCCTGGTGCTATGCAAAAGTAAAATGGTCTGAATTTGAAGTCTAAGGAATGTAACTGTCAAAAAAAACAACCAAGTATAACAAAACATCTCAAAAGAATATGAAGCTATGTGAAAGGATCACACTTCTGTTGAGGATGAAAACACGACTCTATAAAGTATCTTGTCTGAAAGAGGGAGATAGATTACATGAGAAAAAATATCTTTGTTTTCTTAGTTCTGAGTTCTTGCTTTTCCAAAATGTAAGCCCACTTGTCTTTCCTCTTATTCATCTTACTGTATATTTTCAGCTTGGATTTTTTTTTTCTTTTTTCTAGATAGCTGTTTCATCTAGATATTCACCAGCTGAGTCTGTCTACTTTGATTCATTTCTTAACAGCCCCCTGCAAAAACCAGATGTGGCTGTTCTCCTGATGATGGGTACAGCCTGTCTGTCCTGGAATATCAACAGCCCATTTTTAAGTTAGGAAGTATCTGCCACATTAAGGCAATTACGCACAAAATGCCCCCTTGCTTCTTTTGTGCTTTGGCTTGTTTTTTTTCAAAAAAGGTTTCTACTCATTTGTAACTGCTACAGGACTTCCCTTGTGTGAAGGTTTTTCCTAGCACAAAAATCAGCATTTCACCAACAACCACGGGTGTTCTACATTGACGAATTCTCACCTTGTAGGAAGGGAATCAGAGGAAGTGCTGTGAATTACAGGAGGCAGCTCTCTGCGAGGCAAAAACATTTTCTTTACCCTCAGGAAAGGAATTAAGCACTCTGGCTGTACAGCACAACTCGACATCCTTCTACAGATACGTCTTAGCTGAGGAATAGTCACATTCACCTACGCACACAGAAGGGGTTCAGCATAGGCTTGGTCTTCCCAGTTACTCTGAAAAGCTGAAGCTTGGTGAGTTGCCATAGTGATGGCCCTATCTTCCAATCCAGTGCTCAGATAATACATGACAAACTCACCTCCAGTCCCACTTCCTCCTCATGAGGAAGAGCAGCTTTCAGATCGGCGCCGGCCCATTGCAGACAAGGAATTGACTTAGATACTAGGGTGACAGTCACAGCTGTTCCTCTGATACTGACAGCACTGTGGCTGTCAATGGCAGCACGGGAAGGGCACTGCTCTGCACCATGAAGCTGTTAACAGGATGTGCTGCATCACAAACCAGGTGAGATGCTTTTTTGCCTCTCATTCCTGCCACCACTAAGAACACATCTAGTTGTTCTGAGGTTTCCTAGGCTCATTGCCAATTTTAAAGTACTCATTTATCCTTGTGATAGTACTGATTTTAGCTTAAATAGCTCTTTTTCCTTTCCCAATGGCATTGTAGGGTACTTCAGCAGAGCTGCAAAGCCTCCATGCTGCCAAAAAGAAGGGTCTGGTTTAAGCAATTAAACACCTGCGTGAGTACATCCAAAATGTTTTCACTCTTTATGGATACTTACATATGTAAATATTAAAGGAACACGTGGATAGCTCCAGGGATGACTTCCAACATGAGAGATAAACAGGGAGAAACAGGTATTTCTCTACAGGATCTATCCTGACAGGCTGGTGTCCTTCCCACAGTTCACATAACCAATGTTCTATCCTAATGCAGCCCCAAGCACCCAGCACTGCCCACTCCAGTTGTGTCTGAAAGGATGTGTGATCCCAGGCAACAGGGCTGGAGAGCTGCACTCCACATGCACCTACTGCAGCCACAACCTGTGCAGCTTTTAGACAGAACATCTTCTCTTCACAACATGCTGAGGAGGACCACAGTATCCTCTTCCATTCTTCAGCAGAGACTCACAAAGCACATTCCTAATCTGCAGTCTCTTCTCTCCCCTCTATTAATGCCACTGGGCTTCCTGTATTTCAGATGGGAAGATAATTGGTATTTTTTTAAATACTCGCTTTTCATTTTAATATTTTCAGCTTTAAATTGAAACAACTACCTGTTGTTCCTCCAGCATTAGTATTTCGGACACCAATAAAATATTAAAGACCTTTTAAAGGGTTAATTTTCCCCACACTAAAACACAATGGAAATAAAACACCTTACTACAAAAGTATGAAAAACAAAAAAGAAAAAAAAAGTTTATTTCCAGAAATACAAAACATCTATTCTCTCATTTCTCCATCTTCTTCCTCTTCTTCCACACCTCTGATGTACAAAACATTATTGCACCTGTAAATAGAACCAAGAGCTCCCTTAGCTATAAACGTTATAATTCTCCCCACATAAAACATGCTTTAAACATTTTTCTGCTTGAATGTAGCCTGGCAACAGCCAAATTCTACAGAACAAAATGCTGCTGTTGCCCTCATACACCTTTTCCACTACATTAAACTGTGCGACTTCATAAATGTAACTGTTTGACAACACTGCACAAAAAATATTTTACTTTTGGGTAAACAGTTATGGTCAAGATTAACTTCCAAGCATGCAAAATGTTTCCAGTTGCAGTGCACTAGTTTACAATGCCAAAGGATTCCCACATATACAATAATGTGGAAAACAAAAGTATTTAGTCACCACAAAGGGGATAGCAAATACTTGTTCAAATATACTCAAAAATTCATTTTCCTTTTCTCAGAAGGGACTTAGATATAAAAGACACAATCACAGCCTTCCTGTAAGAGCTACACTTGGCATCTTAATTAGCAAGAAACACAGCACCCACCGGAATAAGCTTTACTGCAAGTGGTGAGGCGTTTTAGAGCCTTCCTCCACCATAAATAAACACTCCAATTACCTTATCAAAACTTCACCCAGATGTCCAGACAACGCACCGTCTATGTACTCCTCTGTGTTTGCAAGCTTGAAAGGAAAATGAGAAAAAAATCAGAACGACAGCAATAAAAGCAGCCTCACAAAGCACATGACAGTTCTGCCCCGGCCCAGGGCTCGGCTACAGCGACCGGGGGTGGCCGAGCGGCCCCGCTCCCACACTGCGCCGCATCCCCACGGGGGCACCGCCGTCAGCCCACACGCAGCGGCTCTGGGCGGGAATGGTCCTTCACGGGCAGAGACCTTCCACTAGACCAGACTGCTCAGAGCCCCATCCAGCCCGGCCTTGAACGCTCCCAGGGATGAGGCACCCACAACTTCTTCATTCACACGGGGCCGGCACCGCGCCCGCCCCAGGCACGCCCCCGGCCCCTCACCTGCATGTTCATGTAGCCGTCCACGGAGACGAGGTAGCCCTTGTACTCCATCCCCCACTTGAGCTTCACCATCACCGGCTTCCCCGTCAGCCCGTTCAGGAACGGCTTGGGGTTGAGGGGCAGGCTCTGGCGGGGGAAGCACACGGTCAGTGCCGCCCGCCTCCCGCTCCGCCTCGCCCGGCCGCCTGGTAACGGAGCGGCTCCCGCCCCTCCCGGCTCCCGAGCCTCTCAGCTCCCGGCTCCCGGCCCGCGGCCCGGCTCCCGCCCCTCCCGGCTCCCGCTCACCATGGCGGGAGAAGCGCAGGCCCACGCGGGACAACGGGAGGCAATGGGAGGCAGCTCCGCTCCCGCTTCCAGTTCCGGCGGCGCCGCGCTCCCACCCCCGACCTCTCACCCGCGCCGCGCTCCCCATAGGCTGGCGGGCGCCGACGCGCCGAGCCACAGGCGCGGCTGCCCATTGGCTCGCGGGTGCCGCGGGCCTCTCTCATTGGCCGGGCCGGTCAGTTCCCCCCCACCCCCGTCCCAACCAATCGCCGTTGCCGCGAGGCGCGCCGTGGTCGCGCGGCCGTGGGCAGTGCGGGGGTGTGAGCGCGTCCCCGCGCGCTGTGCCCGTNCAGCGCTGCGCGGCCCCTGCGGCTGTGCGCGCCCCGCACACCGCGTGCCGCTCCCGGCTGCTCTGCGCGGGCCGGGCCCCGCCAGGTGGCAGCGCCTGACCGGCGGGAGGGCCCTGACGGCCTCGCCTGGTGGTGCCGGCGAGCCCCTGGCTGCGTCCGTCCGTCTGCGAAAATAAATCCGCGGACCAGCACCTTTTCGTGATTCCACATGCAAGGATAGAAAATCTCGGAGTTTATAGGACACATTAAGCGCGAATTCCCTGTCAGTGTCTTTTGACTCCCAGGCAAAGATGTTCTTGGGTATAGAGAGAGTCGTGAAACGTCAGTCCTGCACTAACTATAATTTGTGTCCTAACCTTTGACAGACAAATAAGTTGAACCAACGCCTGTACCGTTTACCCATTTGTCACATCCTCACTAATGTCTTCTACTACTCTATGTATAAATTCATCAAATGCCACAATGTGTATTTCTGTTCCTGCATACAGCATATTCCCTTGATCTTCAGTGTATTGGGTGCTGAATGTGGAAAACACACATTCAGGAAACTTACCTTTCAGTAACAGAACAATTATGGGTTTTGTGCACCTCACCTTCCAAAAGTGAGTCTAGTGCCCTGGTATTGAAAGCAAAACCATTCTCGCCTCCCCAAATCTGCAAGTTTAAATCTATTGATGCAACAAGCCATCTTTTCCAGGTCCAGGCTGTCCTGACACACAGTGGCACTGTGAATGTGTAGGAGTGAAACAGATGGAATTGTAATTCCTGTTCACTAGCATATATCAAAAGTGCAGATACAGAATCACAGAACTGTTAGGGTTGGAAGGGACCTCTGAAGATCATCTAGTCAACCCTCCTGCCAAGGCAGGGTCACCTGGAGCAGGTGACACAGGAACATGTCCAGGTGGGCTTGGAGTGTCTCCAGAGAGGGAGACTCCACAACCTCCCTGGGCAGCCTGTTCCAGTGCTCTGCCACCCTCAACGTGAAGAAGTTCTTCCTCATTTTGAGGTGAAACTTCTGGTGAAGATATCCAGATGCGCATTTCCATGTCCATTAGAAATGTGTGATTTTCTTTTAGGGTGTAGTAGATGGGCAACAGAAACAACACCAAAATAATGCTAATTATCTTTCTGGTAGCAGGACTCACTATGCACCAGCTGAGAGAGTAACTAACTTACAAGATTTTTTTTGTAAGGAAGTCTGTGTTCAGACTATGTAGGGAAAATACAAACACAATGGGAAATGGTATATATATAAAATTTTTCATGCCATTTGCGGTATAGAATAGCTGATTTCACATGATACCATGTATAATGTGGCAGAATGCAATGAGCTTCGAGTGAGTGTCTTGAATAAAATCATACTGTAAGAGCAATTTTTGCACTGTTCTGACAAGGATAAACACATATGTCTGTGAATGGCAATATAACAGGTTTGGTATGTTATCTGTAAATAGCACTATCTGTAAAAAACACAAACAATTTTGACCACGTCTCCTACTCATGCTGGGAAAACTTTTTGTGTACCAAGAAATAGGAGCATTTATATTCCTCTTTTAATACACTCTGTTCCTCAGGTGAGTAAATATTCCAGCCCTGTTGTTACAAAAACAAGCATTTCCCAGGGTCATCGATCTCAGTGTAGAAGTCAGAGAGCGAGAGTGCTTGACTTCTACTTTCACAACTGGTCCATGAATTCCCGTGTCGGTAATCTCATCAGCTGCAGACTGGGTCTGCAGCAATTTTGGGTGCTGGTAGGGTAGGAAGGAATACTGAAAGCACAGAATGCATGACTACATCTGATGTAGTTAACTGAGTAAGTCACTCAATCAGGAAACAAAATAGCTGTTGTTTTTCTTTCCCCCTTATGAGGAATTTGCTGTTTACCTTGTTGACTGAATCATTCTGACTCAGAGACAGTCTTCTTATGCTGATCTTTGGACCTTCAGCACAGGGGTGAAGTTCACCTTTTGTCCTCTTTCTATTTCCCATGTAATAAGGGAAGTAATAATTTGCATTCTTTTCTGCCTTTGGGTCAGGGTATTTAGGCTGTTGCTCAACAGGAAATGAACAGGAAAGAGTTGTTGTAATAGATTAATCCAAACCTTAGCTCCTGGGTGGATGGACAGGAATTTCTCTTACAGCTCAGGGGTGGGAATTTAACACAAATGCCTACCATCTGTTCCTGAGGAAACACATTAAGCAGCTGGACATTCAAGGGCAGCAGCATTTCTGGTGGAGGGACCGGTTAGATGGTGTTGTCTGCGTAAGTGCAAATGCTCACTGACATCACTGTGTTGCCATAAAACCAGGCTGAGAGGGCCCCTGTACCATCACGTTGCTGAGAGAAACCTCGGCGGCCCGGAACTCCTTCCGGATTCAGCCGAGTTTGCTGGGACAGGAACTCCCTGCAATAACCTGTTTCTGCCTGCCACAAACACATTATTAAGGAGACTTTCAGAGCTGCCCCATGTTCCAGCTTCTAGGCTATGCATTTAGAGGCCATCCTATGCCTTTTCCTAGTGATATGCCAGTGTCAGTCGGGGTTTCCTCCACTGCATTCTTATTCCACATCAGGAGAACTACTTCTGATACCACACAGTCATGTCCACCAGAGCAGTAAGAGCATCAGCTTTGCCAATACCGTGTCATGGGCACCAGTTGCAGTCAAAGAACTTAAAGCAGCCATGAAAGCACAGCCCAGAATTAAAAGTGGGCAGAGCTGGGTTAAGAAAATGGAAGCTCTATCAGGAGACAGCACCTTCAAAGGACAGGTTGGCATCCAAAAGGATCCAGTGTAACAGCACGGAATTAGCCCTGCTATGTGGCAGATGAACTTCTGCTTCTGTTGGGTCCATGACTGACAAAGCCATTTAAGAACCTGTTGTTCTCCCCATACAACCTGTCCCAGGTAAAGGCATACCTCCCTCCTTCCTCCCCCTTGCCAGACTCCCAAGTCTGGTCCTTGAAACCCTTAGGTGATACGAGACCTCAGTCTGAGGTTGACAGTTGTTAAGTAGGCTTGTGCAAAGCAGTAGCTGATTCCTGACAAGCTCTCTGTTCTAACTTCTTGGGGATGCCGTGGTTATGACTCTGGTGTGCCTAGGAGGATTTTGAAGCTCTGTGCACCCTTGGTGAGTTTTGCTGTTGTAGCAATGCAGTTAAAACATGAAGAGGACGTAGGACACAGGCCAAGTATTGACATGAAGAGCATCCATTTTTCCTTCAGGAATAGGCATAATGGAAGATTTTACATTAGATACCATACCGGAATGAAAAATTAGATCTTGCCCACAATTTGTCCGTAAAGAGTATCTTGTCTAAAAATCTTTTTCAATAAGTAAAATTTTCTCTATGTGTGGAAAATCTATATCATTTATCAGCTTCTTGACTTGGGAATGCTGTAGCAGTATTGTGTGGACTGCCAACAGCCTCACATGAGGTATAGGCCTGACTTTATCGTCTGACTTTACTTTGCCAGAGTAAAACAGTTTTGCTTCAAGCACTATTTTTTTTTAGAAATATCTACCAGCGAAACACCTTTCCTCTCTGCTGATTGTCATTTTAATAACACCATCTTTGATCAAATCTCCATGTGAGGCCGCAACCATCCACCGCAGACCTTCACCACAGATTGTGACTGGGAGTTGGGACATCAGACTTAAGAACAGGGGGCTGTAATTTCTCTCTGAGTTTCTAGTCAACCGAAGCAAAGCCACACTCTGCTACAGGGGCTGATATACAGGATCCAAGTACTAGGAGGCACAAAAATGGTTAGCCTGTTTCAGGCTTCATCCAAGCAACATGCCTTTTTCCACATGCTGGCAGACTTCCATCTCAGTGTAAGACTGTAGCGCAGAACAGAGGCTCAGTCTAGCTGAACAACACTTGGAAACAGCCAAAGGGAAGGACACAGGGGAACCACAAAAACCAGGAGACTTTCCATTGGCCCTGCGTGCCTGGCAGTGGCTAGCAACAGTAATGTGAGGGAACACAAACAAAATGCAAAAGTCTCTTTGGGATGGACTTGCTCAGTAAGCAGGAGACCGTGCTGTGAACAACTCCCAGGGCAGGAGGCAGAGGTGAGCCTGGGAATATAGAAATTAAGGGTTTCTTCTTGGGTAGAGGATTTATGTGCAGTTTCAGATCACTACAATGTCTTCTTTCTGCAATGATATCAGTATAAAATGAGACTGAGGGCGGAGGTGGGGGGCACGTATGTGCTAACAAAAGCCCAGATCTATTGTCCACACCATCAAAGATTGGCCAGAGTGGCTCTTCTGTGGACCTGTCACAAGGCCGAGCTGTGCCAGCAAGAAGGGGCATGGGATGGGTATTGTACAGAAATTATGGGCACATTAAAGCCTCCTTTTATCCATATTGAAAACCTTTATTTTTCTGTGCAAATAGTGTTCATGCAAATTATGCAGCTACACTAAAGAGAGGCCCTTTAAGAATGTGTCTCTGAAAACACAGTCTCCTTTGCCAAGAAATAATGGGACTTCCTTAATTATCAGCTGTTATCTTCTGGGTTTAGCAAACTTTTGTTGCTTTATGTGCAGTTGCTTCTTTTATGTTTTGACATTAATGAATTGGAATTGAAACTATGTACTGAGGAAAACAAAGTGATCTGTACAAATAATAAAATGGTGTACTTGTGTGTGTCAGAAAGGAGGAGATCAAGTATTGTGCAGAAGGAATTTGGAGACTGTGCTTTCACACAAACATCTTAATAGATATTAATAACTGGCTCCAAATCACAGAAGTTGTTTAAGGGTTGGTGTTTTGAGAAATCTGTCTGATCAGAGCTCAGAAAGTCTGGCTGGTGTTGGAGGCTCTCTGTGTAAGGTGGCAAGCTCTGCCGTAACAGAGGACCTCATCTGCTGCCATTTTTTACAGTGAACCTTGTGGAGGAGAGAAAGGAGATATTAGGCAACAGGCACGTAGGTCAACAGAGTGTTGCTGGTTGAGAGAGACTAGGCATTGTACAGATTTGCTCACCATTTCAAAGAGAGAAGGAAACTAGCTGGATAGGAGAAAGTCAGAGACATAAATGATGCTGGGTTAAAAGGAGCAGCTAAATCTAGGATTCCTGAATTTCTTAGAAAACTCTGTCTGAGCCCAAGCAATATTCTGGAGAGATGAGGCACAGAAATAGGAGCCCAGGTCCCAAAGAAACCTTGAGTCATCAAGGTTGACTAGCAGCTGCAGGGACAAATAGGTCCGGACCTCCTCCATTACACAGTGAGGCTTTAATGTGCTGTGGTTCTATTAATTTGGCCAGATACATCTACTTTTCTGATAGCCAGACGGAAGAGTGATTTGGGGTTGGAGCCTCTGCAAAGTCTACTAGGTTATTTGCACCCCTCCCAGGAAAGCCAGTGCTGGTCCTCAGGCAGCTGGGCCAGAGAGTCTCATTTCCAGGAAGAATCTGCAGACAATAAAAATCCCCAGCCTCCTGTACTCTGGAAATGTGCCAGAGGTGATGTCTGCAATTCGTGTTTGACTTGAGCCTGAGCCCAAGGCCCACATCTCATCTTGGAGGCAGCAGTCACTGCCCTGCATCTGAGACCAGAGGCTTCCAGTGGCTTCTGCCTCTCTGCTAAACTGGTGTTCCTTTGTTAAGGCCTCTCTGGGTGAGGGACTGCCAAGGGTCCACTGTAGAGGCAAATGCGTGTGTGCAGTCTTCCCTGTGGAGCAGAGTGGAGGAGAAGCTTTCATGCAGCCAGTTTGTTGTCAGCTACCAGAACCCTGCAGTATCTCATTGCCTGTCTGAAACAAGCAGAAGTCCAAGCTTGTGTAGGTGGACAGGCTTTTCTCAAACCTTGCAAACCCCAGAGGCTTAGCCTGCCCAAGACAGGAAGGACTATAGGAACCAGGAATTAACTCTGGGGATGATCAGTTAATTAGGACCACATGGCCAAGGCGGACAGCACAAAAGACTGCAGTATGCTCATAACTCAAAATCTCGTGGTTCAACACACATCATCTGTTACAAGTCCAGGAGAGAGAGCATGTGTATAGCTGTTTACACTGGTTGTATGCCAACCATCCCCAAATTACCACTGCCCTGACTTTCATACTTCCTGGGGCAGTGCCCAGCTGTATGTGCTGGGTGCAGTGTGGAATCACAGAAATGCCTTCTAAGAGCTCAGTAAGTTGGAGTTTTGGACAGTGAAGTTTCCACTGCATTATGTCTATGACACCTCACAGAGACCAGCTCTATCTGGTTCATTTTTAGTCAGGAGTCCATTGATGTGCTGGTGTTCCCTTGACACAACTGCTTCCTGAAAAGCTGTAAGTTGTCATTTATTTTGGCATTTCTGCTTTTGTTTGGCTGAGTACTCTGTTAGATCATTTATACAACTGTTAGGTTTTTTCCAAAGTGCACAGAGGATGAGAGCTGGCTTCTCTTTGCCCAGCAGGTGTTTCTGAGGAGGCAGCTCATGTGCCCTGGGCTTCCCTGCTTGGGCCAAGAGCCTGGAGAGATACTATGAGCAATTTCAGTACTTCTGACAGTGCACTGACAATTCTTGATGCTCCTTGCATGCCCCAGATGACCTGGCCCTACTGCCACACTGCTCTCTTTGTGTCCTTTTCTCTTCTTTGAATCTTTTAGAGCAGCCACTGTTGCATTGTCTCTTAGAGGCAATTCACCTGCATTTGGTGCCTTCCTTCTCCAGAGCAGTGTCTTCTGTGTGGCAACTTGCAGGGCAGGTAATGGGAGGGCCGAGGTGGTGCAGTGGTGTGTGTTCTTGTAGTTGGACTCAGAGTGGTCAGTAGGGGATCTGCTCTGCTGTCCGGGAATGTGGTGACAAGCACACTTGCACTGGTAGGTACTCACCAGGCCAGCAGAGGGAAGATCATGCCCTGACTGCATTGTTTACTGCAATGCAGGATGGAGACACTTAGCTAGGTTGGGTAGTAAGAACAATTGAAAAAAGCCTGCTTGTCTGCCAACAGACAGATTGTGGTGTCTGAGCTGGCTCTCTCCAGCCACTGCGTGCAAACTGGGGTGACGTGGAGGATCAGGGTATGTTCAAGGGTTAGACCATGGCCGCATCTCGAAAGCACAGCAAAAGGTGTACCTTAACAAAGACCATTTGCTGCAGCACTCAAGTCTTTGCTCCAAAACTTTTTCTTTTCCAGAAGAAATTTTTTTCTTTTTTTGTTTTCTTTTAAGTAGAGGGAAAGGAACCTATGTTTTTCCCAAGCGCCGTTCTTGCAAGTGACCTTCTGAAATTTTCTTGAAACATATCAGCTTGGAGCAGATATTTCCTGCTTCAGGAAAGCTTTTCTAGAGATCTGCCTTCTGTAAATGTTTATACAAACTATTAAAGACTGCCAAAGTTATAAGCGTCAAAGATAGAGGAGCTTAGGATGGAAAACATTGAAACCTTAATAATAGCATTGCCAACTGCACTTAATAAACAGATGCATTTGATATGGATTTTGTATAATAAATGCTAGCTTTGACATTAAACTTTTGTACCCTTTTTTTTTCTGCAGGGCAAGCAAAAATGTAGCATACCCTTACACAATGTTGAGTATTTTCGGGCAAATGATGTATTTTAAAAACAATTCTTAAGGTTGTTTGATCAGTTGTAGGTTGCAATGGACTGATATTGATGTTCCTTTCCTATGACGCTTCATGTAAGGCAAGTGACTACTTGTTTTGACAGGCTGTAAAAGATGTGTAATTATAAGGGGGAAAGGGCTAGTTCATTCCTGTGACACTTTGTGGATTTACATACTTCTGTGCATTGGACATAAAACACATCAGCTCGTCTGTGGTTTTGTGGGGTTTTACTTTAAATGCTCAGGAAGAAGCTCTTATCATGTTTTATCTCAGGGAAAGGAGATCTAGAGGATTAAATGATACAATTAAAGATTTATTTAAAAACAGGCAAAAAGTTCAATGCTAAACAGTCTTGTTTAAGCTTGATTCACATTACCACCATGTTGAGGCATCAAGAATTTTAATGGAGCTATGACTTTACATTAAGTGTTTGATAAGATAATTCTCAGTAGAGTGAAGTGGATGGCAATTCCCATGCCCCCCTGAACTGGTCTGTCTGAGGCGAAGTGCAATTGTGGCAGTGGGTGACACTGCTCCTGTCCCAGCATCCAGACACCAGCTCCCACTGGAAGACCCTGGCAGACACTTTACCCGTCCATAACATAAGAGTGGCTGGAGACCTGAATGCCATGATACTTTGTCACCATTTAATAATTATCTGAATTTAGGCCTGTGGAGGGCCTTTCCCATGGGCTGTGTCGGCAAAGATCTTTATTATAAAGCTCTATTTTTTGTGGTGTTTGGAGGGCAACGTTTACCAGACTTAAGAACCTGTGTTTTGTGAGGTACCTTTGAGGCTATATGTAAAGAAACCCCATTTCTCTAATACACATATACAATATGTTTTCTTTATGGGTCACATAAGAATTTCAGGGAGCTTATTCTGAAAATTTGCATGAAATTGGATTTTCTTTTTCCCTGAGTAGTCAGCATCAGTAATCTAAATATAGATGGAAAATACTGCAGACCAGTGTTTCTGGTGCTGAGCAAACATGAATATGTAATTGCTTATACAAATGAAAAATACAACTTTTTTGATGTTGCCAAGTTGACTCCAACCTCAGATAATGGACTAAAAGGTGCAAGCTCAGCACATTGGTTGGAGCTGTAATGTCTTTAGCAAATGAGGGAAATTGAATACCCTTTGCCTACATAACCTTTGCCTTCACTGGTTTTGCCTTATTCATGTTTGGAAGTACACATCATCCTCTAGTGTGTTTAAATAGCAGCAGGATGGAAGTAATGACTGTGCTTTCAAGGGCAGAATGCTCCTGAGTTCCATGGGAACTAGATGCTAAATTATACCAAACAGTCATAGAGCACACATGACTCAGACCTGAGCTGCACATCTGAAATGTTGATGTAATGAAAAGCATCACTTAATTTATTTTTTTTAGGCAAACCTATTTTATATATTTTTTAAAGTATGTTTTGCTTTCCATATTTTGTCTGGTTAATACTTATATGTGTATATGTATATATATATGCAGAATGCATGTAGACAGTACCATGCATATTAATATGTATTTGTGTGCTGGACATTATGTGTACATATTACTCTATATTATTTACTAACAATCACTTTGTTTCAGACATCAGAAAAATGTGGGATTTCACTGTGTCTGAGAGCACTGATTACATTCACAATGGTGAACAGATTAACCATTTAGTTGCAGGTATCAAGGTTGTCACTCAAACTGGCAGCACCTCAGAATAGCTAAAGCTTATCAAAAATTGTCTGGATTGGAAATGACAGCCATACATGCATGAATGCGTCTGTATGGCTGGAAGATTGTTGAAGTGTGAAGTGAAGAAGTTCACTTTGGTTTATTTTTTATCATAATTACTGTATTTCATGGAGAAACATTGACTTGCCACATGATAAATACAAGGGGAAACAGAAGGAAACTTCATTCTCTTATCATCTTATTTCCCAAAGGTCACCACATTTGAACAAAGCGTATTTATTTCATTCCTTATGCATTTATGTAGCCATTTACTGTACTCTGTATAAGTGAAGCAGAATAATTTTTTGCGAGACTAATTAAAAGTTGCATGGTAGAAAATGTTTTTGTGATCACACCACCGTAACGAAATTGAGCTGTCTTTACTGACGTGTGCTCCATTTACTGGGTTTTTAAAACATATTTCCCACACTTCCAGCAGATCATTATTTTTTAAAAGCAAAAACGTAGTGAAGCTTTTCCTCCTAAGTAAATTAATATCCTTAATGAACATATTTAGAAAAATAAAGTGGCAATTTATCTCATCTTTTTTATATATTGTGTGGCTTTATTCTGCTTTCCAGCTCTATAGCACCTTACAAAACTTCCATGTCAAATCAAGAACAACTAAATGACCTCTAAGTCAACAGGATTGATGTGTAAAGTGTTTTGTCTCCAGCCTGGTGGTGATACAGTCTCTTTCAGACCCAGTATGAAGTACCAACCAGGCAATTTTGCCATGTTCTACATTTTGGATCCCATGTGGAATAAGCCTTTAGTAAGTGGAAAAGGCCAGTAATTTAGTTATATGATTTCATCATATACTGCTAACAGAGTTGAGGATTGCACTGAGCAAGCGTGGAGATTTTACCATGACAAGTGGACAAACCCAAGCTTTTATTAAATATATATATTTTTTTTTTTTTTTTAAATCCCCCAAGTTAGCTCAAACCACTGTTAATTCTTCCAAACACTGCCATAAGTGTGGACGGGACCTAGTTCTGTGGCTGATGCTTTTGAGGAGAAAATGGTCTACTGAAGAAAGGGGAGGATCCAATTTTAATTGGCACATCACTCCAAAGTACCCATTTGGCTTCCTCACAGAATTTGGGAACTTTTCTTCTTCAGGTGTTATGTGCCAGATTAAATTAGAAGCATTAATACTCTCTGTGTACACTCAGATACAACTGCTGTATCTGAACGAGGCAGTGGATCAAGTTTTCATAATAGCAGAAGTTCACGTCACGCTCGAGAAGACTAAAACACGTGACACCTTCAATGCACTTTATCATTCTAGGCCTGGGGTCAGGGATCAGCCTTACCCTTACTACTGGTCCAGCAAGCAGCCTTTAGCGAGTTGTGAAACTCCTGTTTGCAGGGCAGGGGTGTTCTGTATTATTCTGGCCCTTCAGGTTATGATGGCACCCAGAAGACTTGTGCACGAAAGAGTCTCTGTGCTGTGGGGCAGCTGACAGTCATAAAAGGGTGCCCTGCAGAGATACCAAACCACAGGTAGGGGAAAGGAAGCATCGTTTAAAAGGTGAAGAATGAAGGTAAGAAAGATAACCCTTACTGCTCTACCTGCCATTAAGTAAGTGAAAAAGCCATTGCCAGGTTATATTAGTTTTTGTTGCAAATCTGTGACTGCCTAAAGCAGAAACCCGTACATACATTATTTTCCCTTCCTGGTGGCTGACCACATGAGCGAAGACGAAATGCCTCCCTTTCCAACTGTGTGCAAATGGCTCTGAGATATGGATAGATATGGGATTGTCAACTCCAATTAGTTGAAGAAATGACCTACTGTACTTCTCTTCTATAGGTATTACAAAAGCCGTTCCGCCCATGAATTAGACATCGGTGAGAAGCTGAATTTAAGCCCACTATTGTATGGGAATGTCCACTCCGCTTTGCCACACTAAAGACATTCAGGCAGGCAGAACACCCTCCGCTGACTCATTAGGGCATACATTAGAGGCAAACTCGCTGCGCTCGCCATGAACCCACAGTGCTCTCTTGAATGGTAGCCCTTGGTGGACGCTTGCAGGGCAGGCCGGTTCCCACAGCACCCCGCTGATCCCCTGTGAACAGATTCGCAGCTCCCCGCTGGCTGCAGAAACGGATTGCTTGCCCCATCCTCACCCGCCACTGACAGCCCTCATAATAATAACCTGCCCGGGAGGCGAGGCACGGGGACGGGTTTCTGACTACTCATTAGCCTGAGATATGGCCGGTTCCTGCCAGGGACCGTCACCACCGCTGCAGAGGGAGCAGGACAATGCTGGGCAGCACCGGTCGGGCCCTTCCGAGACCATCCTTTCCCAAAAAACATTACTTTCATCCTCAGAAAGGAGTGGGAGATGACAGACACCTTGGAGATCCCCAAGGAGGGAAAAACCAGAAAAATTGGAATGCCAGAAGGGCTGAGGAGAAAAATGAGGCCAGCAGGGGGTTGTATGATACTACAGTGAAACTACAGCTGCTCAGAGGGATGGGAGGCAGCCCTGGGCTCAGGCATACACACAGGATTTTGAGGCAGAAGTTCAGCTCTGAGGTCCTGGGTCTGATTTCTCAAGTGCTGTCTCTCTTCCTCCTTTGGCTTCATCATGACATCTCTATCAAGGTATCAGCCTGCGAAAAGAAACCAAGAAAAGAACTGGGATTACTATAAAATATTGCTTTTCACTGTTCTCTGCAGTTTGTCTTTTAAAATCCAGGTGCACTGAATTGTCCTGTGACTTCTGTTCCTGTCAGGAACTATGCGTGAGATCCTGTCCACTCCCTCGTGTCACTGGAGTGGTAGACAGGGAACCTCTGAGTCTGGCAGAAATGCTCTGGATGTAACTCGTCTGTGTGTGAAAATCAGCAACTACAAGTTCCTCAGCCTGGTTTGGCAGGAGGGGTGTGGAGGGCTGTCCACGATGAGCTGGTTTTTTCTTGTAGTCATGGAATGCTATTGCCTTACCTCCAGCTTGGAGAGTGATGCTTGCAAATAAGAGATCTTCAGTCAAAGCCCCCAACAAGAGCAATGTTGAGTAGATTGGTTGCTACAGGCAACAGATGCCCTTGCTTCTAATGAGACAGGAGCAAGTCTGGGGGAATCTTATTTCACCTTTGCTGCATATATCTTGTGTGATATCTGAGAGAATTTTCTATGCAAACTGAAGCCCTGAACTGTATGTCCTCTAACTGGTGTTTTCAGGTTTAACCATTTGACTTAAAAAGAGCAAAACCATTTCTTTGTAAGGTCTTTGACTGGCTTCATACTGGTAGACAATGAAAATTTAATGAGGTTTCTTGCAAATTTTAATGCAGAAACATGAAATGGTTTCATTAAGAGAAGCAATTTTCAGCACTACTGCAGAGAAATGCCACCTATCAAGACTGGAAACAGTCACTCTAAAGCAAATGCCAGCAAGACCTAATTTGACAGCAAAGAAAGAAAAAACAACTCAGACCATACATAAGTAAATAAATAAAAAGAATCATCACAGTGTGCTGTTCACATAGCTCAGCTACTTTAGAAATAAGAAAGAAGACTTTCTGAACCACGGCTCTCTAAGTACTCAAGTGTTGTTGTCAGGAAAAGCTCACTGCTATTGCTAAAGTATTGAGGAGTATGAAAAATCACAAAGAAGCAACTTCTGTTTCAGAAGGGAGGAAATGGCCATGGTCTAAAACTGTGTTATTATATTGTTTCTATCTTCCTAGCAGCTTGTCTTGCAGGCAGGGCTTGAACTATGGAGACACGGAAAATTTCCAGGCACACTGGCGATGTTCCAGACCCGCTAATAGCCCCCCTTAGTCATGAGAAGCAGCAACACATAGTAAATCATGCTGAGGACCAACAAAAGGTTTCTAACAGCTTTGTTAATGAGCTGGAGGTAAGAGCATGTCATTGACATTAGCAGAAAATGTTAAATTTGGATCTGATGCCGGCAGAAAAATTGCTCCAAGACAAATGTGAAGATTAAAATGATCTGGGCAGAATTGATAGTAAATCAGTCAATTTCAGGAACTATAGCTGTTGAAAAGAAAGTCAAATATATTGCTCTGGGTTTCAGATGCAGTCTAAACCATGTCCAGAGGTCCAGAGGAACTTACCTCTTGTGAAAATAGAAGCCCAGCAGATGTATGTGACGGTGACATCATCTGCTGCCAAATGACAGCTGATACTGTCCCAGTGGCCTCAAACGGAGCTATTGATGGGAAAAGGTGCAAAGAGAGAGAAAGAAACTAAATTAATCCAAATTAAAAGGCTGTCTGACATGGTCTAAGGCTGCAGTAAGATACTGCTGAGTAAATAAGGCACATGTTTGTTCCCAAGCTGTCTTGAGAATTTTGTGAAAAAATCCCTAGATGCAGAATTTCATGGGAGACTAAAACAGCAAAGGAATGAAATGGGTATGGATGTAGATGTGCGCTTTGTCAAAGACAAGGAGAATCAGAGTCTGCCGTTGGGATAAACCACAGAAATGTCTTGTCCTTCCCACAAGGAAAGTTCTGTTTCTAGATGGAGAAACTCTGATTTTATGAAGAAGGAGTTATGAGCGGTGGTGTAGGTAGGAGTGCAGCTGGGGTTTTGTACACAGCAAAACAACCCTGGGAGGCAGCAGCCACATACGGCTCTTGCTCTGGGAGGTTCACCAGTGACACCAGTGCCATTTTTTGGACCAGATTCATATTCCTGAATTGCTTTAAGCATGCAGTACAAAGCAGGGAACAAGGTTTATTATCTATTTTTAAGGAATCCCGGCCTACCAAACTAATATTAAAGAAGCTTTCCTCAACTACAAAAGATTTGCTTATGCAAAAAAAAAAAAAAAAATTGTATGACTGTGAAAATGCACATTCTGTTTATTTTCTTCCAAGTTCATTTTCAGCACTGAATTTGAATTGGACTCAGCAAGACTAAGGAAAAAGGAAGATAAATCTGGACTAGACCAAAAGAGACATGGTCCGAAGGAGCAAAGATTTCAGTGTTGCATCTCAGAGCCACTAACAGAGCTTGGTTGGTCATAGCCCCCAGTGACATATGTCTTAAAATCTCAAATAAAGTATCTGCACCAGTAGTCTCCTAAGTGTTTGCAAGTGAGGTGAAGTCCGATGTTTGAAGGCAAAAGTGACTGGTGAAACGTAGGAATCTGGAAGGAGGTGAGTGAGGAGGAATTCAGAGAGGAGTGGAGGAACCCTTAGAGGAGACTGATGCTTAAGGGCCACCACATCTGCAAATGGAACAAACAGCTGCTCGTCCAATATTCCTTGGGGCAAAGGAAGGAGCTGATGTTACTTCTCCTAGTGTGTGAAGAGCTCCAGTTTCTGTGTGTGTGTTCATTTGGAAATATTTAAGACAAGGAAAAACTGGTTTCAGAAGATGAGTTTTCCCTCTTTGTGATATGGAGGCTATATATAAAGAATTTCCTGATCTTTGGAATACCTTCACAGCAAGCCATTTTGATATGTTCCACTGAAACTACTTTTCAATGGGAAAACAAATACATAAAGAAGAATAGAGGATGTTTTCCAAACTCTCCAGAAGATGTTTTTGGCTTTGGTACGCTTCCTTCCAAGCCCACTAAATACACTTTCCAAAAGCACTTCTTTCACTGCAGCAGGCTAAATGAGTCCAGAAAAGCGGCCAGTGCCGAGTTCTCAGTGCCATTTCTGACCCCTCTTATAATATTTTAGATACCTCAGATATTTCTTCATCAAGCTCTCTGAAGGCAAAGACTGCTAAATCACATGTGTAAACTGAAGCATGGAGAATTCTTTACATGTGTAAAATTCCTTCTCATTATATAGAGAGAAACAGTTTACAGACTGCTCTAAGTACAAGGCAAATAATTCACCAGAACAACACGAGTAGTATATACAAGCCTCAGCCTTGATGATCTTGTTAGGCTACAAATGTCTGAATGGCTTGCCTGGTTTACTTGAAAGTGACTAAATTAAATGCTGTCTTTTGTTCATTAGCTGGGAGGTTTTTTCCTAAGCACTTTACTCCAATTCTGAAACATCTGCACATAAATGAGAAAAAGAAAAGAGGGCAAAATAGCACATAAAGAGGATTCAATTCTCTCTTAAACAGAAATGCAAATTAAGGAATTCTAGCTAGCCTGGGAGATCCCTGCTCAGGGATGGTGGATATTGGATGGGAACAATATGAATATACATTTTCTCAGAGCATTCATGTTACCCAGAGCTCAAAACTGGGGTTTATCCATGATCATATTCACAAGACATGATAAATTATTGTTTAATAGTTACATTGGAAATGTCAAGAGATCAGACCAGAATCTGTATTTCAGTGTTCTAGGCTGAATTTACACACATGAAGACATTCGTCTGAAAAATTACCATGCTCCCAAAAGCTTTAATTCCCCTCATGAAGCTATACTTCAGATATATGAAACATGCTGAGTTGCATACATCCATCAGCGCATGGGTTTCAGTGCCATCTGACATATTTTCAAACATATCAAGCTCCATGTATTCTTTGTGCTCTCCTGCTGAGACAGCAAATCCCCAGATAAATGCCTGCACCACAACACTGAGTGGAAGGCTTTCATATTTTATTTCCTTCAGTGCTCAATGTGTCAGCGCTGTACCCTGGTTGGAGGCAGTGGTTGCCTGGTCCAGGATCTCTGCAGTTCAGAAATGGAAGATCTGGATCCAGGGAACAATCTAAGTGCTGTGTTGCAACCATAGGGTGAATCGTACAAGGTTCTTTTCCTGGACAGTTTCTTTGTTTTCCACCTGGAAGTTTTGCTCGGGTGGCTTTTGCCAGCTGCCCATAAGGGCCGTGGATGTCCTGATCTCCCTCTCAGCAGGGAAGCTTCACATGATCATGCTCATGATGCGCCTTCACAGGCTGCTCCGCAGCACTGCCTGCTCCGGTCAGTGCAGATGTGCAGCGCCATCCCATGGGCTGTGCGGGCAGCCAGGCCTGTGCTCGGCGGGAGCTTTAGGCAGACTCCCCTCCCCGCATGCTGAGTGCCACTGCTTTCCCAGGCACATCGTCCCACCTGCAAGTGCTGAGCCCATCGCAGGACCCCAGGCATACCATGTTCTTGCATGCTCAGAGACAGATGTTGAAAGGTGTGTTTTTAGAGTTGCTAGCCATTTTTGTCTGAAGCATCTGCTCTACTGTGTGCTTTCTTGCTGTCTCTTATTCCCTCGAACAAGGAAGAAGCCAAGGTTTTGGGAGCCAAGTCTAATCCTGTTTACATGATGCTTTTAACTCCTGTATTACTAGTTCAAAGCATGTGTCCAAATTTAGAAGCAAGACTAATACAACCTCAGGCTTAGCACTCATCAGAGCTCACTAATTAAGCATGTTCAGGCCTGGTCAGTACCAGATGGAAAGTTGTCAAAAAATTATATGCCTTAGCTAGGAGTGGTGTCAGAGTCTGCAGGTGATGCACTTCTCTCAGTAATCAGCTACTGTCCCAGCCACACTTAGCTTGGCAGTCTGGAACATCTGGAGCAAAGTTTGATTTCATTACAGGCATAGCAATTCACACCCATTTTTCCATGAGGGCAGGGAAAACCAGCCTGATTTTGAAGACCAGCACAGGCCTACTTGTCATTTAAATCCTGAAATTCCTATTCAGAGAACAGAGAAGTACTTTGATGCTGCAGAACACGCGTGCTGGCCATTGGCATGGTGCTGTCTCCTAGTGCCATCCCTGGAGTATATGTAAGGAAAATGAGGAAATGAGATTGGTTTGGTCTGGAGTCCTGCAGGTGCTCATTTATCATCAGTAAAATACTGAAATATTTTTCTTCCTGGAGATAGGACACTGATTGAGTATCAAGCTCCAAAGAGGAGAACAAATCTCTTCTTTCCTGTATTCTTTGTCCTGCTTATCCATCTTACTCCTACACTTATCTGGCCATGCTGCTGTTACACACTTTTCACATATGAGTGAAACTCACCCTCAGTTTAAATGTCTAGCATGAGACCCCCGAATGACCTTTGTAAGACTTCAGTATCAACCAGATTTATCACTGTATACCTGAGAGCTGAGTTTAGCCCTAAAGAAGGCTTTGCAAAAGCCTAGGGATGGTCATTATGACACAAGCGGTTCTAATAAACCACTTTACACAGAAGACACAATTTGGCAAATGCTCTACAGCTTGAGAGTTGCTAGATACACATGCAAAGCTTCACAGCAGACTTTCTGCTACAAACTCTTCAACTCCATAGCTCTATTGCAAAAACAAAGCTTAGCCCATAAGGTGACAGAAGTGCCCACAAGGTTCATCATATTTGCCACAAAACTCGTGTGTGATCCAAAGCAAGCTGGGATCAATACTTTGAAGCAACGGTGTCTTTCTGATCTCACATGAATTGCCAAAAAGAGATAGAAGGTAAAGGGGCAATTTACAGATTTAAACCTAAGGCAGATTCCTGCCTACAAAGTACTCTTTTAACTCTTTGTTTAGAAACATTCTCACATTCATCATGCATTTTGAAAGTGTAAACCAGCTTGGCCTTTCAATAGCCAGTAAATAGCAAAAAATAAGTAAAAATCAAGGGTTTTTGCAAACGGTGTCTAATTCTGTTTATACAATGCTGTCGGGTTTAGAAATATCACTGCTTCCCTTGCAGCCCATCTCTGTGGGATGCCGCCAGCACCGTGGGATTCCCCCAGCTCCATGGAATGCCCCTGGCACCCTTTTGACCCACAGGAGGTGCACACATGGAAAGGTCCCTGCTCCCCAGTCCTTGCCCAATCCCCTCACCCCTCAGGTGAACTCCCCTGGCCTCTCAACCAGCCACACATGCTGTCTCCTTTTGTAGACCCGTCAGTCAGGATAACGTCTTTGACCAGGCAAATCACAGCCACTTTTCAGCTGGAAACAATGCTCGAGCCGCAACACAGCATTGTGCTCAAAGCGGATTACACAAGCAGGGCTGTCTGCCTGGCATGATATTATTATATCAATAGGACTTTTCTTTCTCCCGGAAAACGTAAGCTCTGTTATCTTTTAACAAAGAAACCCAGTGCCAACCTGCTGCCAGTCGGCACATTTAGCACCACACTGCTGCTCTTCTTGGAAAGCACTAACAGCTATGGCTTTTTGTGACAAAAGAGTCAGGAGCTCCAGTGGGGAGAGAGGGGAGAACTTCATCAGTGGTCCAGATTCCTCTTTTCAAATCTGGCAGTGAGCAAACCATAAAACGGAGGTCACACAAGTAAAACCCTGCCCTGATACAAAATCCTGCTCCAATGCAAAGCCCCTGTGTTTCAGTGGAAAGCTCCCAGCAAGTGGGTGCATGCAGCCCATGGATGGTGGGGTTTGTGTCCCTGTGGTATCAGTGGGGTCTCCATCTGGAGCTGATGGTGAGGCAGGAGGAGGAAGAGTAGGCCAGTGGAGGTAGCAGTGGAAAAGTGGCACTTGCCAAGAAAACTCTTTTGCTGTGTTTTTCACTGCTCCTGAATGATGTAGAGACCTCACAGCTGGCCTACAAGGAGTCAGTGGCAGCTGAAACATTCCCTCAGGTCAGCTGATTCTCAGTCCTTGGGTTTGTTACATTCAACAATTTCTGGATGCATTTTTCCCCTGAAGCAATTTTGCACCACCATTGCCTTACACTTGCTGTTATCTCTGGCTCCAGCTGGGCTATTTATTTCTCATGACATAATTCCAGTCAAGTTTCAGAGCACTTGATTCCTGTAAAGCAGCAATAAAAGGCTGTTGCTGCTGTGCCCACTGATTGTGGATAAAAACAAACATTATTCCATCTGGCTACATCAATCTGTCATGTTCGCCCATCTGTGGTTTTGCCTGACAGTTAAATTAATTTATCATTAGAATAAATCCCTTTCAAAAAAAGGGAAAGGAAAAATGAGGCCATGTGTTGAGTTGAGTTTAGTTTAATTTGAGATGTCTGCTTGAATATACCAAAGGAAATTTGTGAATAACATTCCCAGTCCATGCTGGGAAATATGCCTGTCTTCACATATACTGAATGTGTCTGCTTGCAAGGAAGGGCTGGAAGACAAGCCAGATACATACCCAGCTGTCCCAGGAACATTGTCCAAGGTATGGTTTGGTCATATTTGTCTCTGTGCATGTCAAAAGGAGCCCTACGAAATCCATGCAGGGCTTTGGCATAAATCTAGCATTAAAAGGTGACCCAGTAGAAAACACCAGTTTACTGGTGCCTGTCAGCATCTGTAAATACATATGTTTGCGGCATAGAATCTGTGCTCTTTACGTAATTTTTTCTCATCCTTCTCTATTGTTCATCTGTGGGTTGTATTTCCACAGAAAAATCTTCTTTTCAGTCTGAAATTGTCTAATCCTAAATTGTTCTGTCCCTGCTGGCCTGGCAGTCATTCCATCTCCTTCATCAACTTCAGTCTTCACTGCGCTGCTTCTTGTACAAGATGATTTAATGCTCGGTTTCCTTCTTCCCTACTCTGCCTGGGCCAGTATTTGTAGAGCTGCTTGTGCACCTTGCCTTGCAGATAGGAAGGGGCTTGGAGCCCTCACACAAGCCAGAAGTCTTGGTTGCCTTGAGATAGAGCATGTGTGCAATGCAAACGAGCACCAGTACTCCAGTGGGTCCCCATCCTGCTGCAGTGCCTGTAGCATCCCTAGGCACGCACCACCTTCCACACAGGAAAAGGTGGCCCAGAACTAGGTCAGAGGTGCTGGATGTACACTGGAATAAATTGCTGAGCCTCTGAACATGAATAAGCCAGTCAGCTGTAGTTCATTACCACCTTAGTCATTACTTTGCAAATATTTGGACTTCTGCCAGAATTCATCAACATATTTCTAGATTCCAGGAGTGTCAGGAATTCATACCAGCTGTTCATTAGTCACTGCTCACCACTCAATTTACTCATGCTAGGAAATGTCGGTGTTTGCTTAGAGAATTAGAAACCATACTGGTTCATCCACAAGGCACCCCAATCACTAAGGTTCATTAGTGGAGCATGTTAGTCAACTTTTTGTAGGACGCTCACAGGGAGAAAATTATTTGCCCAGACAGTCAACTAATGTTTAAAAAAATACCCCAAATGCTTCAGATTCATTTCCCAAAACTTCATACTCCCTGCTGCGTGACTGCCCTGAGTGGCTCTGACCAGGGGATCTACAGGGGGCTGGTGCTAGGCTTCTCTGCCTGTTACTTAACTGCTGCTCAAAGCTCTTTTGAGTGTCTGCTTGTCATTTCAGGGGTGCTTCAGGCCTAAAGTCCACATTGCACAAGGCCCTGGAGGAGAGCCCAGAATCAGCTCCTGCCTCATTGCACTGCTGGATCCAGCTCTGTTTCATGAGGGGAACTGACAGCCTAACTCAGGTTCACTTGTCCCCCCTGAAGGTGAAGCTCATACTCTGAGGTGGCTCTGAGCAGGATCCAGCTGCTTCTCCGTGAGGACAGGCTCCCCAGGGAAGTGGTCACAGCACAAGTCTGACAGAGTTCAGGAAGCTTTTGGATAATACTCTCAGGCGCATGGTGTGACTCTTGGGGACGGTACTGCTCAGGGCCAGGGGTTGGAGTTGGTGGTCCTTGTGGGTCCCCCTTGTGGGTCCAAGTGAGCATATTCTGTGATTCTGTGGCTCCATTGTATGAAAGCAGTGTCAAAGCTTACCATCACCCAGTGATGGGGCCAGTGCTCTTTGAAAGGAGAAGGGAGAAGAGGTGAAGCAGCATGATCAAAACGGGGTCCTCCATTCACCACAGAAATACAAGTCCCCAGTTTGGGACTCAACGTGCAAGCTTTGCACAGACATATTTCTCAAAGACTTGCACACTCCTCCTAGGCTTCTTTGGGAACTGAAGAGGTTGAAGCAGCTTGTCCTTTCATGATTTAGTCTGAAAAAAGTAAATGGCTATGTCTCAGTGACTGTGCTCTGTGCAGCTCAGCCAAAGCTGCTGCCTATCTTGAGTGACTGAAGGGTGGAAATATCAGCTCTCCGGGACACGGCCTCTCCCATCAGCTGGTCCTAGGTAGGTTCCCTCATCAAAGACAGCCCTTTGCTGGCTTCTTTTTAGTGCCAGCATCTTCTTTTGTCTGTTTGCTCCCTCAGCATTATGGATGAAAGTGCACAGTCCTGGCCTACCAATGAGCACTGCCAAGGGGAATAAACCTTTGAAAATGGGCACGTGGCCCAACTTAGCTTCCCCACCTTTGCTCTGGACATCCTGGTGCCAATGGAAGGGCATCTTCTGCCCTGGGCCTCCTAAGGATATGCAAGGAGAGTGACATCCAGGAGACCTCTTTATGTTAGGAGTATCTGCTCCAACAGGCAGCATTGCCTGGTTATGGTATTTCAGGCTGGATGATTGTAGGTGTTGCTAATTTGCAAGAAATGGGTTTGGCTCTAAACCAAATGTTCCCGGTATGTAGAAGTCTTCCTCGTAAGCTCACTTATGTCCATTTTTGCTAAAAGATCTCAAGTGGAAAATTACTGAGGAGAAACCAAATGGTAAATGCGGAGTCCAGTGTACCAAATATTTGTGCAGATGAAAGGAAATTGCCTCTATTACAGGGAGATAAAGAAGGTACAAACACAGAATTTAACTAAATGGTTGATTTTCTCCAGTTAGTCCAAAGGAAAGCTCTAATTTCCCTAGAAAGGAGAAAAGAAAGAAGAAAGCACAGCCCAGGGGAAGGGAGGAAAAAAAGACATTAAAAAGCATAAGACAGTATTTCCCATTATGAAAGGGGCTTTTTGGAGACATAATGCTCAGAACTACATTATTACAAGATTTCTTGTGATTTATGACAAATCTTATAGCTGACAGAAAATACTTGACATAATTCAGTTAATATTACTAAAGGCCTTTGGAACAAGCTAGCACAAGCTTTAAACTTTCAACTTTGGATAAATTAAAATTCTTACACGAAGAGCCCATAAAGACAGCACGTGTCCCAGCAACATCATGAATGTTACAGTTGTTATGTGGACATATGCAAAACAGTTGCTGGGTTTGGGAGACTGTCCTTTGGTCTACTGTTTCAGAATAATCTTGAAAATTAACTGGGGGAAAGAAACCCAAAATTTGTATGCATTCTTACTTTCAAAAATATAAGCAATCGTGGCTGCTCACTGAACACCAAAATCTGCTGTCAGACAGTTCAGTGTCAATCCCACTGGACATTGCTTTTCTCAAAATACAGAGTTTCTGTGTGTAGGAGGCCACAAACAAACCCACGCAATTACTCACCAAAAAAAAGCATTTGTCCCAAGATAGAAAATATAGATCACTGACCCTTCGCAACTGCCATCGAGTCACTGCTGGCTTTTCTCCAAGCTCTGTTTTGAACCTGTGCTTTTGGGTTGGTCTCTGTCTTCCCTGGTAGGCTGGGATAGTTGGATTACTTTCATTATGTCTCTATTCCTGTTCAATAAATGTATTTAAAAAAATGCCTTCCACATCTCCTTGCCTTTCAAAGAACAGTGACGTTTTCTCAGATTTAGTGATGTGTTGCTGCAGCAATGAGGAACATACTGTATGTTAAATAAAGCAGGAGACCAAAATGAGTATTGCTCTCTGTGGAACATTTTAGAACAGAATTTTTAGTGGAATGACTTTTAAAAAGTGGTTTCATATTAGTATAAAAATACTTTTATTTAAGCCCTGATAGAAAAAACCCAAGCCACTTACATTTTTGCTTTTTTCTTTTCTCTGGCCTTTCTACACTAGAAAGGAGAAATAAAGACTACAGGGCAAGGGAGAAACTTCAGTTTAGATCAGCAAACATGAATGCAATGTTGCTTTATATATTGGAGGATGGATAGAGAAAGAAAAATAACCCCTTTAATTAATTTTAAGCCATATCAAATTCCAGAACTTGTTCTGTATCTGTCCAGTTTGAAAAGGGAAATTATGTCTTGAAATGTGCTTAGAAATCAGAAATTATTTTCTTAGTTAAGTAAGAGACATTTCAAACATATCAACAGGTTTTTATGGAATGAAAAATCCTTTTTAATTGACCTCACTAGACGCTAGTGCTTACATGGCAGACCTCTGCTAGATACATGTATTGAGCTGGTGGCTTCATGCTTTTTTCCATTCCCCCTTTCATCTCCTACTTCTGCCCTTTGTTCTTCAGTGACTTTTTGAATGGCAGCTTGTTTTTCTTGGCTGCCTCTCAAGAACATCAGTCAACATTGGATCAATGGGTCTCATCTTCTTTGATTTCAAACCAATTTTAAACCCATTAAAAATCTGAGCCATTTGTCCTGTAGTGTTCCCACTCCTGCCTGGCCTCCAGAAGCTCAGATGTCTTATTTAGGCAAGGGCAGTAAGGTGCCAAAATACCTCCCAGTTTGTGGTCTGAGCTTTGTCCTGGCTGTCCCCTCTGTTGCAAGGCACAGAGCTGCAAGTGCTCTGGTTACACAAGGCTGCTACAGCCCATGGCCTGACCCTGGCATAAAAAAGGGACCTGGGGGCACCCCATGTCCCTGCCAGTGTTGTTAGAAACCCTCCCCCCAAAGCAGCATTTTTCTGTGGTGCATTGGGGGTGGACGGGATTCAGACCACAGATTTCAGATTTCAGTCCATAACCTCCTGCAGACATTTCTGAACCAGGGACCTATAGGGGGAATTAGGATGTCACTGGTCTACAGAAGCAGTAGAAGTTCATTCCCACCACCCAGATCTGCAGTGGTTTGTTCAGAACATAAGGAATGTTTTGTCACTTCCTTGAATCCCCTTGCACTTGGAAAACCCTCCCCTTGCCAATGATGAAGTGAAGCCCTGGTCTCCAGCCTGGCTGTCAGTCTGTTTCCTTGCTGAATTTCTGGGAGCTTACATCCATGGCCCTGCCCAAGTCTCACAGTCACTCCAGCTGTTAGGAATGCCTAAATTTATCCTGTATGAAATGTGAGTCAGTGGCTTTGTATCAGCTCATATCTCTCCAGATGTTTGAGTATCTCATCTGTCAGGAATGTATTTAAAATTTTGTCCAATGCCAAAATCACAAAGCTATAAAAATATTTCCATCCTTAATAACTCCTGAATCTTTCTGAAATTTCCTCTTAAGCATTGCTTATCTCTCTTCATCCTTTTCCAGCAATTTCTTCTTTCAAACCAAGGAGAACATTATCTCAGTCATAATTCAATCATTCATTGTCCCATCTCTGATAATGGTCAAGATCTGGTGAAGAGCCAAGTAAGCTCAGAATGGAAAACTATGAAATTATATTATTTGACCATAATTAGAGATATTCTCCAGAGTTTCGTGTCTGCTATGTGTCTTAAAATGTTTTCAGTCCTGTCTATTGCTACAGACTCTTCATTCATATGCAGCTATGTATGTGTTTATTTGCTTCTCTTAAAAGTTTTAGCTCTGCAGGGCAGCACATTCTGTTTTATGGTCTGTAAAGATATAGAAACTGGACATGGGAAAAGAAATCTCTCATATGTCTCACTCTTACAGCACTGTGATATCCTTGTATTATCCATTATTATGTTTTTAATGGAGCTGGAAATCCCCTAAACTTCTTTAATTTGTTCTCTCATTCTATATTTCATTTAATTTTTCCCAGTTATGATTCTCTTTTATGTGCACGGCTGCACGCTGTACTGCCTCGAACAAACACACCATGACTCATTTACTATCAGTATTTCTCCCTTGTTCAGCCAGATCAGGCTTCATTGTCTGTGCTTCTAGCAGAGGTCTGTCCTCCCTCTTTGTTTCCTCCTGTTCTTGTATGAATCCCATCAGCACGTCAGCATCTTTCCATCAGTGGGGTTCCCATGTTGGTGGACAGACCTCTAGGTCCTTTCTGAGGAGTTCTTCTGTTACAGAAGAGGTCTTAGGGCAAAGGGAGCATTAATTCATTGCCTGGGTTATTGAAGGGCAGTCAGCCAAATCCCCTTTGCATCGTTAAGCTAAAGGACTAAGGTTGACCACAGTTTAGCAGTGCCTGAATAAGGAATGCAATTTCCACAGGGACTGGGGCCACAAGAAGACAGAAGCTTTGCTAATCAAAGTGTCCTGTCATCTTCCTTTTGGGCATCCTGCCACCTTCTTGTCCATATTTTCCTGAGTTGTCTGTGCGCCCTGTAAGGAGATGGAGAAAGCTGGGTGCCCAGGAATGGGACTACAGATGTAAGGACATTGGAGATCCAGGACAGGAGTAGGTAATTCATCATGCTAGATGGATCTCTATGTCAAATCAGCATCTACCATATCTGTCCAAGGGGTTTTCTTTGGACTGTAATGTCCCTATCATGCATATGGCTTGCAGGACCCTAATGGCCTGACCTGAAGGACAGGTCACTCGTGTGATCCTGTACGTGCTCCTGGGCGCTGGAGTGCTGCTGATGCTCACCTGGAGCAGAGCTCCTGCTTAGTAGTCATTGAAGGAATCTCATTCTCACGTGCCAGAACCACTCTGCAAATCCAATTAGTAAGCAATAAGTGGAGAATATCAGGGAATTTGTTTACAAACTGCACCACTGCTCCTACAAAGCCAAGACTACTCCTGTGTGTGTCTGTCAGAGATTTTATGGTCATGACAGTGGAAGCATGCCACTGCACTGCTGGACTTTTTTGTTTTCAGATGCTAAGCACAACAGTCACTTTGTCACTGCAGTCACTGTGCTTGCCCTGTGAAGGAGGGGTTTCAAGGCTCTCAGTGGACACTTTCTAAGAAGTCTAGACTCATATTATAAAGACAGGAAACACAAAGAGTGACTTGTCTCATATTTTATCATTCTGCAGATGACCTGCCTTTTGGACTCCTGCTTTAGCACAAAGGGATACTATAATGACCCAGAAGAGTGGAGTCTGTCATGCTTGAGCATATCCTTTATTGTCTAATATTCTTTAGGGATAATTTCTTACACACAATCTAATACTAATTTTGTAAAAAAAAGAAAGATAGCAGAAGGGGAATGAGAGAAGTGGGTGGGTATAAATGACAGATCAGGGAAGGGAAGGCAGATACCAGGTGTAGGCTACAGGGGTAGGATTGGTTTTTTTAACAGGAGGGAATTAAAGGTCATGATGGCAGGAAGTAAAGGATGGATCTAGGCTACAACATGGAAAAGCAGAGCAAGTTTGAGACTCAAGAAGAAGTTAGAGTAAGGGAAAAAACAACAAGAGATGATCAAGAAGGAAACAATAGAAATGAAATCTCATTTAATTTTATTTTCCAGCCCAAATAGACCATTTTTTTCTCCTTAAAGCATACAGTATGTGTTTCAGCTGGTAAGTTCATGACAAGGAGAAAAAAACTTCCCTATTAAAGCTTTCATTGGCTGAGAGGTGCAGTTTGGAATAGCAGAAAATATTTTTGGGTTAAGGACACAGGTTTAGCTATAACAAGAAATAGTGATTTGGAAATGCTAGGATAAACCTTTTCATAATGTTCACAGCAATTTTTAGGACTCCTTTGTGTTAGCAGCAAAAGTTTAAATTCAAGCAGCAATGGTACCAACACTGACTGCTGCTGGAGTCATCCCAGCTGAAATACCAATGCATCCAGGATGCATCAGTTCAAGCCTTTTCACTACCTGCAGATGTTTAGACCCCTGTTTCCTGCCACACTGCTTTGGGCTGTGGTGGGTGTTTTGGGATGTGCTGCTTTTCATTGCTTCTGCTGACGCTTTACCTCTTTGCATATACATTTACTTTGCACTTGGATATGTATCACTGCAAAGGTGGGCCATTCCTCCTAATGTGGTGCCCAAAGCAGCAGGTGATAAAGCCATCCTCTCATGCACAATCTCTGTGCAGCAGCAGGCTGTGAAACTTGCTAAAGACACCTAAATGAGCAAGAAAAAATACTGACAATAATTCAGCCTACAATAGCTCTTTGGTTAGGATGTGTTCCCAAGAAGGAGGTTTAATTCAGGACTCAAACCAATATTTTGCTGCTCACTGGTGAGACCTTCTTTCACTCCTTTAGCTCCTTTGGGAGCTTGGCATTTCAGCATGCTGAACATGGCAAATAGGAAAATTTTCAGGCACCATAGTCAATAACAACATCCAAGGATACAAAGAAAAGTTGCTCAAAAAATCAATGATGTTCAGAGTTTAATTTTAGGAATAAGAATGGTATGATTAGTGTTGGTTTACTGAGAGGTCATCCGAAAAGAGAACAATCACATTTCTGATCAGATGATGAACTGAAAAAATAGCTGCTAATTCAGTCCTTTGTAGTGGTTTTATTTTTCTTTAAAACTATGCTTCCATGGCCTAGAAGTGCTACAGAAGCACCCCAGCTCTCAGTGGTTTCAGGGGCCCACCACTGAGACAGCTTGGAAATGCAGGAGGATTGACATGTAATGTGTGCCAGGGAACTTCAGCAGTCTCAGTTTCTAATGAAGAAGCCGAACCTTCCCCATGTAAGCATCAAAAGCAGTCAAACCTTAAGGAACAGCTGTGCCAGCTGACCCCAAGCAGAGCTCCCATCTAAGGCTTAGCAGCAAACCTGGGCAGGGAACCAGGTCAAGAGCAACAGCAAAAAGAAAGCAAATCCCCTTATTCTTTGCACATCCTAGTCTAAGCATGCAAACTCCTCCAAAAATACTGTAAAAGGGTTCCAATTCCCCACTGAATTAGCATACCCCTATGAGCAAGATGGTCAGGGCTGTTGATAGAATGGTCTTATTCATACAAACTAAGCATCTGGCTGGTGTCTGTCCCTGTTTGTGAGCTTTTTCCTCCCCTTCCAAGCACAGCCTCACACTGACTCATGGCACTTGAATGAGTTGCCTGTTGCCCAGCAAAAGTGATTTTAAGCCACCATATATCAAAGTTACCCTTCAGGAGTTTAAAGCAATCACCTGAAGAAGTCTTGCCTGTTGGAATGTCCTCATAGGAGTCCATAGGCCTTTGCTAAAAGATGTAGATGAACTAATGCATCTGGCTGCATGTAGGAACAGCAGCCCCTTCCACTCCTCCATAGTTCCCAGAGCCCAAAGCCCACTTGCAGAAGTGATTTGGACATTTAAGGCCTCACAGCTCTGTAGGAGCTGTATTTTCTGTTCTTCCTGTGAATTTACCAGATCAGCTGGTGAGAAGAGGCTGTGCAGACCGAAGCTGCCTCAGCTTCTTTTTCTTCTCTGAGAGCTCCTCCTAAACCTCTTGGGTACAGGTACACAGCTAGCATGTCCTGGGGTAACAATCTGTCACTTTACTACTGCAAAATGTCTCCAGATCCCCATGTTCCTGCTGCATGTTGTGAGATCAGAGGCATACACATCAGGGCCTGGAAATCTGAGCTGCTTTGAGGAGGATGGAGAATCCCCAGAGGACTCTCTCCGAGATGATCAGGCTTTGTTCTGGCCATGCTGATATTTCATGTCTTCACTGCTGCCTGCAGCATGGCTTAGAGGTACCAAGGCTAGCTGTAAGCAAGAGCTTAATAGAGGCTAATTTAGCTTAATTGCTCCATTTTCAACCAGAGCAAAAGTCATGAGGCCCCTGGCATCTTTAATATATGCAGGAGTAAGGCAGCTGGGAATAGTGTTACTTAGGCTGGTTCCCTGGCCATCTTCCCACTCTGTATGTGTTCTACGTCCAGACACACTGAACAACCAGGGCTGTTGTATTTAACTACCTATAAAAAATGATGTTTAAAAGCTCCCTAGTGATCCAAGCTTGAAAGCAGCCAAAGGGTGACTAGAGTAAATGCATGAGTTACATGAATCCATAGCTCTGCTACATTATGGTGCTACAACAGTACAGACACAGCACATTCCACATTTATGGAGCTCTTTCTGTTTAAAGAGAGAAGTGCTCTTCCATTTCCACTTCCACTGAAGCTAATTCATTTGACTATGTGATGTACTCCAGATAATCTGCTGGATGTGTGTTATACATACAGAAGTAATTCTCTTTTGAAGGTGTATTTTCCACCAGCCAGCACTCAGTGATGCTCACACCCAGTAACCTGCATCATGAAGTCTGACTGCAATGAAAGCATCTCAACTAGCACGAGCTCTTTCTAGCAGGAGATCTTTCTGCTGCACCCCATGGTGCATGGCTGGTGTTTTCCTCTGCACCAGGACTGTGGCTCCCTTGGGTTATTCCTGATGTCCTAGATGCAGATACTTTGTTTTCCAAAGAAAGGAGGGAAAATAGACCTTCTGCAACACACCTCTTTGTCAAGAGAGCCTTCCCATCAGTACAGGACAGACATCATTTCTGTCATATTTTTGTGGAGTCTCTGCTACACAGAGGGGAAGGAGGAGGACAGCCTGCCCTCCCCAGCTGTGCTGTCACAACTCAGGATTGTGGCTCCTTCCATCTTTGCCTCTGGTTCATCGGTACAAACTCCCCATCACCTCTGCATGGGGCTCTGCCTGCCTTTGGAGGCTGCACTGCATGTCCTGCAGCAAGCAGGGTGGGAGCCCTTGCACAGAGGGACTCAGGCTCAAGAGGGGAACAATGCTCACAGTACCTCTTAGACCCTGGGAGGAAACTTATATTCCAACAGCTCATTCAATCAAGTTATATCATTTTATCAATGTTTTTTCACATGTTGTCTGACAGTCATCTCTGTTTCTTTTTCAATGGAGTCCAGTGGGATCATGAAACAGTAATGTGCTTCCTCTAAATGCTGCCTTTATTGCTGTGTTTGGTAAATGGTCATTATTTAAATTGATCTGGAATGCCTGAAGGGGGTGATTTACAACTGCCTAACCCTCCCTAA
The DNA here is from genome assembly GCA_013398275.1 of Promerops cafer. NCBI lineage: Eukaryota > Metazoa > Chordata > Aves > Passeriformes > Nectariniidae > Promerops > Promerops cafer. The sequence goes on along the minus strand of VZSE01007196.1, from coordinate 1,640,688 downwards.
GTTTGCCATGAAACTACTGCCAAATGCTTGAATGTCTGAGCATTTCTAAACTGAGTTTGTCAGATTTTCATTGCTCATCCTGTTGATCAGGCAGACAGAGGCATGTCTTTCCTGTCTTGCTTTCTACTAATACCATCTTTCCTCTGCATGAGTAGTGATTGTAACTGAAGGCTATTAAACCTCCTTTGATTCAAATGTAGTGCAGTTCTTGAATAGTCCCACTGGGGAAGCAGGTTCAGCAACAAATCACTGTCCTGGAGGAAACCCTGAACATCCAGTGCCTACTCCTGGCTTGCTTAGTTAGATTTTAAGCTGCTTTTTTAAATTCATTCTGTGTTTGCATCTCAAAGTCCCTGCAGCTGTCTCTGCTAAATTACCTTTCTGTAAGGTGCAGTGGAATAGGCTTGTTCCTGCACTTTGGTACCAAATTCCCATTCCCCAGGCCACCAGGGAAGAGCTGGATGCTTTGAGAGTCCCCAGGATACCTGGACTGCTCAGCACCATAGAGTTGAGAAGGATCACAGAAGGATGATGCTCATGGTTTGAAGCAAAAAGTAAAGAGCAGATGCCATAGAGGGTGGCATGGCCTCACCAACATCTATATCCCATACATCCAAAAGGGTCCTCCTGACAGATGTCCTGGTTGAGAGGTGGGAGCAAACACAGCTGTGTTGCCCTCCTTTCCCACTGGAAAAGGCACAGAGGGAAGCACAGCATGATGGTTCTGTGTCCACACACATAGTAACACCTGCTGGCAGAGGACCCCTCCCTCAGGCACCCTCAACCCCTGCTTTGGGGGTTTGGGTCACCTTACACCAGTGGTGAGGCAGAGCAATGCCAAGGGTCATTCCCACATCAGGAGGGGAGAAACAGGCTGTGGTATTCCATGGCTGGCCAGGTGTTTCCTGGAGGTGAAAGATGTGCCAGCTCTTACCCTTGATCGTTTTCCAGCACAAGGCAAATGTCCAGATCAACTTGTGGCTTGGAGGGTAGTGGAGAGGTGACAGCAGATTTCCTCAGCTAGTCTTTTTCCCCCTGTATCCCCAGCCCACTCCTCCAGCCCCACATCCCACTGCTGTGGCTACTGCTGGCTGCTGGGCTTTCCTCTGGCACTCTGCTCCTGGCTTTGGGATTGGGTGCCAGGCTGAAACAAAGGCAGTGTGAGGGCCTGGGAGGGCTGTGCCCAGTCTCCTCCCACCGCCAGCCCCATCGCTGCTGGCCATGGCCAGCTGTCTCACCACCCCAGCCACCTCTCGCCGCCTCGGCTGCTCTCCCCGGCTGCCAGGAGTGTTTCTGCTGACTAGATGCTCAAGTTGGCAGAGGTGGCGTTCAGGAAGCAGCCAGCAGGTTAATCCTCCTAATAATTTGTAGCCTGAAGGACAGAGCAGGGAACTGACATAGAAAGCGTTGATGCTGTGGGTTTCTATGGTATTTAAATTTCATCCCGGTCTTGATATTTGCATATCAATTACCCAGGAAAGAAGGGGAGGAGGAAGGGCAGAGGTTATGTGGGAGCTAAGAAAACACTGAGAGCAATAGTCCAGCAAGCACAGGTCTTATTGCAAAAAATTATGCTGACTGCCTACCAACGCTTTTCTTTCTTTAGCAAGTCCTCCCCATCTCTTTCTCTCTTTTACTTTGCTTTTTTTCCTCCTGAATCCGCTGTAAATGGAGCATGGGCAGATTAGCTGGTTCCCCTTCATTCCTGCTTGTCCAAAATGGACAGTAAAAAGAGAGGGAGCAAGAAAGGGAAAAAAAACCAAACTCAAAATGCCTGGAGCCATGGCTTGTGGATAAAAAACAGCTGCACATGAAAAACAATTGTTGTGGGGATTGAGCTATTATGGCTTGGAGAATGAAACACCAACTCACCCTTCCAGAAAGATGGCAAAACCTTTAGAAAGTATTGTTGAAAATAGGGTTTGAGGTTGGGTTTTATAGTAATGGATGTAGAGAATTTAATGCACTTGGATCCAGCCTTGTGCACTGCCAGGCAATCCCCTGCAGCAGTGGACTTGGGACTGACCTTTCTTCCTAAAACAAATCCCTGTCAGAAGGCATTTTGGTGCTGCTAGTCAGAGAAGTGTAGCAGCTATTGGACCTCCTGGATACCTGAAACAGCCTTAACCCTCTCATCCCTCCCATGAATCCCAAGAGAGGACTCTAAGTAGAAGCAATACCTGCTTTCATGACCAGGTGATGAGCACTTAATGGAGCACTGGTGTGGGACCTGGAGCACCCATTCCCACACTAAAAGGACCAATGCCATACACAGAGTGACAAGGATTCAAATCTTTACCAGACTACATAGTAAACAGGTTTTTCTGTGCTTAATTAAGGGGTTTAGCATTATGTGCCAGGTGCAGAAGTCTACCCAAGAGACTCTCATGGTCTCAGTTTTGCCCTCACATAAAACATGAAGTGTAGTAATTCTAGGATTTCTTAATCCTCTCTTTTTCAGGTTCCTCGCTGACTCTTTGCATTTTTTCCTTGTAGTGGGCAGAAATAGGGTGTTTTCCATCCACATTACTTCTTCCATCTGAAGAATAGCACTATCAATGTATAATCCTTCTGTGACTTGGCTTCCAATTTGATAAATCCCATGAAAGTGTTCCCATTCTTATATGCACACTGGTCCAGTATGCAAAATACTTGGCTCCAAAAAGTTAAGTAAGTCAGTCACTGGGTAGAGGGCAAAGTAAGGGCACTTTGGCTCCCTCATTTTCTCCAGTTTGTAGGGTATTGTCATGTATCACAATTCAGCTTTAACAGGAATTTGCATATCACTGAGCACTTGAACAGATTGCCCAGAGAGGCTTTGGAGTTGCCCACATTGGAGATATTCAAGAACTGGCTGGACTCAATCCTGTGCATCTGCTCTAAGATGACCCTGCTTGAGGTAGGGTTGACCAGATGACCCACTGTGGTCCCTTCCAATCTTACCCAGTCTGTGATTCTGTGACACTGTGAATATGGAGCTTTAATGAGTAATGGTTGCTCTGGGTTTTCCTTTGGTTTTTTTTCGTACAGAAAACTTAGGAATCAAGTTGTTTCAAAATCTTATGAGTCAGTGAAAGGTTTTTTGTTTCTCATCGGATGATGGTTGGAAGATTTTCAGTGATTTGCAAAAAAAAAAAAATGAAGTACAAGAGTTAAGGTGTTTTAATAGGAAGGATTAAAGATGTAGTACCAAAACAGAGAGGAGGGAGGTGACTTCAGACCTCATCCAAAATCCACTTATCAGCTGTCTACTTCCATTGACTTCAGTGGGCTTTGAATCAAAACCATATTTTTTATTGAAACAAATTTCTGTTCCTTTCTATAAAGCTCCTCTGATATGTTTATATGTGTGCATGGTACATCAACCTCTGTTCATGGCTAGAGGAGTGGACCATCTCCTGAAAATTGCAACAGCCACAAGATCTGGATCAGCCAAATTGTTTCTGAAATCAAAACAACTGCTAATCCAGTAGATCCTTCACAGAAACAGTAACATCACCATTTCCTACACAGTAAAGGACCAGTTCTACTGCTGAGCAGAGCGAGATACATCCAGTCCTGCCCAGAGGACACTGAAAGGGTCCCTCAATGAAAAACAATTAACAAACTAAAATTAAGCATGTCTAGAGCTAAAGCACATAGGTGATTGTTCAGCTGGAATTGCTGCCCTGCAGTTATACCGCTTGGCAGAGACTGCTCTGATCCAGCCTCTCCTCTTCCCACCAAACTGTGATGCTCTGTTTGGGTGGCACCTCCACTCTGTGCACAGCACTGAGCAGGCCATGCCCAGTTCGTGGAGGAGCAGTGAATGAACCAGCAGGCTCAAGATAGCACACGTCACACCACTTAAAATAGTCAGGCATGTCTGAAGGACTGCATCGACCCCAAGGGCCTCCTGTTAAACTGTAACAGGAGTTCTGCATACTTCCACAGATGCCAACAGAGAAAATGCTGATCTTTGAACAAGCCTCTAGTTAAAAATAAGTTTGGTCTTCTGAATTTTTGGGATTTTTTAATGACAAAAGTCTAAATCAGGTGGCTCTAACTGGGCGAGGTATTTCTCCCCCCATCCCCCCTTGTGGTCTGCTTCTAAATTTAGCTTCATACACTGACTTGAAAGTGTTACTCCCTGCTCATCCTTACCCTTGGCAGGGTGCTTGGGGAGGAGATTCACTGAGGATCAGGGGACGGGATTTTGCACTGACAGATAAGGCCAAAAGGCTTCTGCTTCCACTCCCCAGAGACAGCATCATGCCTTTGGGGACCTCTACCAAAGCAGCAGGCTCCTTCCTTCAGGTTACCTCCTCAGCATCTCTGAGAAGGCAGAGGCCATGCCCCCAGGCCTGCCATCCCTGATTACTTCCTTCACACTTACTGTGACACATGTGTTGAGGGAACATCATTACTCTTTAAAGACCTCTTAAGTATAATTGAGAAATGCATACACCAGACAGGTGATCTTCACATTCTGAGCCTTTCCATCCACCTGTCTACCTACAGCCACGCTACAGGAATCATGGAATCACAGAATGGTTTGGGTTGGAAGGGGCCAAATATCATCTAGCATCTACCCTCTGCCATGGGGAGGGATACCTTCCACAAGCTCAGGTTGTTCAAAGCCCCATCTAACCTGGTCTTGAACACTTCCAATGATGGGGCATCCACGACTTCTCTGAGCCATTCTGTTCCAGTGCCTCACCACCCTCACAGTGAAAGGTGATGATGAAGTCTCAAGCTGTAAACAACACTTGCTCTTCTTTAACTAGTAGTAGAGTATGAACCCAAAAGCTTATGATCCTGAAGAAATTTGGTGAGAGGTGAACATTCGCCTCCTCACAAATACATAATTTTTCTTCCTCTGGCAACTCAAGAGGCAACAATGATAGACAAACAAAATAAAACTGTGCCAAAACACCTCTGTGCCCTTCTAACCTTCTGGTGAACTCCCAACAGCCCTGTGAAGCAGCAGACAGCAACGCCTGCCCTGGGAAGATGCCCGCAGTTTGTGGCGATGCACAGCTCTCCGGGATGTACTCACTGAGCCACTGGCTTGGGTGCACTCGTGGCTGCAGGTGTGTGCAGGTGCCATGGAGCCTCCAGGAGCCAGGAAAGGGGTGCAGGAGGATATGGGTTCCCTGTGGCCCGAGATGCAGACTGTGAGGCCTCCAGCAAGTAAAACAAATTCCTTTAGGAAGAGCAGAGCTGCTAGGCAAGAAAGTGCAGGTGAGTTATTTGGCTTAAGAGGACTGAGGCACATGAGCCAGACAGCATCTCAAAGGAGTGGGATCATACTATCAAGCTCTCAAATGCGTGGCTACCTAAGATGACTTTTGGATGTCATCTCTGAGGTTATCTGGAAATTGTCCTTTATTCTCTCCAGTTTTCTATTCCATTAATCTGTTTCAGCATATCCGACCTCCTGCCTCTGACAGTGCTGTGAGTTTGTCCTGAGCACAGGCTCTCTCCCTTTCCTATCCCCACAATTACACACCCACTGTGTAACCTCTCTCCTCATTTCCATTCACTGGGCACTGCTCTTCCCTCTTCCGATTTAAGCCTGTGCCTGGTTACACTCTCTCTCCAGCTAGTGACAGCACCATTCATCTCCTTCAAAATTTTTGTTCTGCAGTTTTTCAGTCCAGATCATCTCCTTCCCTCCTGCCTCAGGGATTTCTCCAGAGCCATCCTCTGCTCCTGTCAGTCTCGTCTTCTGCCCTATCAAGAAAATTACTCCTGCTGCTTATGGACCTCAACCTACTCCATTCTCCTGATGCCAAACGGGTTGTCACAGTAGTGTAAGCTCTTGCTCAAGTACACCCAGACTTATCACCTGCCACTGTTGACGTAGAAGGAACTATGAGTTATGAGTTGCAATGGAGATAAATTCCCCACCTGTAGCTTGCACTTTTCATTTCCTAGCCCTGCAGAATGTGACTGCTGCAACCTGTCTGTAACAACACAAACTCCTGTGTGATTCCTTGGCAGTGCATCACTGTTTTGAAAGATGCAAGGCACAAAGTCTCTGGAACATTCTTTTCCTCCATGGTTGCTGCTGTAAGGAGGCTCAGATGTGTGGGAGCAGCCCACACCATGACAGTCGGGCTGCAGGAAAAGCCCCTGAGTAGTTCACAAGTAGCCATGGGGACTAAACAGGTACCTGGAGACTAGAAGTCCCTGTCTAGACACTCTCACCTGGAGGGCAGAGAAAATGACAGTGTGAAGGCCAGCAAAATGCTTCCCTGTGCCATGTAACTCAGCACTGAAAAATTAGAAAGATGGCAAAGATCAACCTTCTTCTACCTTTTAAGGTAAAGACATAGAGATAACACTGTCCAGTCAGATGATTGTGCACTAAATACTTTTCAGTGAGCATTTTGGTGATGATATAATCCTAGCAGCTCAAAATGTGCGGCACTTTTGTAATGCATTACAGGAGGCAGCATGGTAGTCTTAAGACACTGTCATCCTGCTTTTTAAAGCAGAATTGTTCTTAAGTTGTCCAAGTTCAAAGTGCAGAGAATGACATATGCCACATTTTGTAGCTCTTGCAACATGCTCGCCTCCCAGATTAGATTCAGGTAAGTAAAAAAAAAAAAAAAAAAAAAGACTCCTCAGAAGTGCTCCACCCTTGCTCTCTTAATGGTCCTTTGCTGAGACCTAAAAAGGTAATGGTCTGGTGGCGAACAGTGGATGTAACTGTGTCTTTTCCTATTTTCGGAGCCCAAAATTGCTGTTGCAGTATGGTGACCAGTGAGATGATCATGACGAACCCATCAGACGATATGGGAGCTAAGCCATAGATTGCCAATTCCCAGGAAAGAAGGGAAAACCTCTTACGTTTACGTGGCTCCATCGCTCAGTTACCAGAAGAGCCGATAAAACAAGTAACCTCTTCAAAGTTGAGCGACCCGGGGTTACTTCTGGTAAATTAAGTCCCTCGTTTGAAACCCAGCGGGCCGGCGGAAGGCTGCCTTATGCAGCTTCACTCCCACCCTCTGTGCCCCGACAGGGCGCCCAGGCTCGGAAGCCGATGACTCCGGGGATTGGCGAGGGGTATCCCCCTGTCCCGGGGAATCGCGGATCTCTCTCTGTCTCCGGGCACCAGTCCGCCCGCCTTGGGCTGCCGCGGCGGAGCCGCTGGGGCTGCGAGGACGGGGCGGGGGGTGTGCATGTGTGCGCGGCGGGGTGCCCTCCGCTGCAGTACCGCGCCTGGCCGCGCACCGGCAACAGCCCCCCGCGGCGCGGCGGTCCCGGC
>VZSE01007196.1:1552565-1633024 GCA_013398275.1 Promerops cafer | reverse complement strand
CGGGATGCGCGTCCACCCCGCGCCGCAGACAAAGAGGGGTCCGGCCGCGCCGCACCGCGCTGCGCTACGCAGAGCCTCCGGCGGGGCGGCGAGGCAGGGTGGGCTCGGGCCGGGGCTTCGGAGGATGCCACGGGAGCGGGGCTCGGCTGCGGGGCGCTGCGGGCGGCAGCGGCGGAGCGCTGCGGGCTCCGCAGGCGCTTTGGGCGGCGGTGCCCCGAGTCGTCGGGGTGCGGAGGAGGGCGGGTAGGGTTTTCAAAGCCCCCTCCCGCAGCGTAAACACTTCGCGCTCAGAGCTGCCCGCAGCGGGGTCCCGCAGCAGACACAGTCGGGCATAAACAGTTTGCGTAATGCTTCCTCGGCCGGGTGCAAGCCGAGTGCCAAATTTCTTTTTATAAAAGAAGAAAAAAACTCTGATGGGAAACAAACATTTAATCAGGCACAAGATATAAACGAAACATCACAAGGCATGTGTTGCTAAAACGCTTAAGCAGGAAGCATATGATTTTCCATGGATGTTTTCCCAGGTGAGTCATGGTTTGCTGCACGCTCTTACTCATTACTCAGGATCCCAGTCCGGTGGCATGTACAGTAGACAGAATGGGAAGATTTAGTTGGGCGGATGCATTAAGTGCAATAAGGAAAAGCACCTTTTCCAGTGCTGTGGCAGACCAGTTGTGAACTTGTGACTGCCAGCATAGAAATCTCTATGCTCTCAATTTGTCCTTTTACTGAATTCCTGTGGCAACCAGTGTTACACTAGAAAGCTGTCACTTTTCATAACATGAAGTGCTCTGCATCGGTCATGCAACTCTTTTCCAATTCAAGTGAAAACAAACACCCTTTCAAAGGGTGTTTCCTCTCCCCCCTTTCTGCCCCTGGGACCCATGTCTGTGTGCCAGCAGCATTTCTGAAACCCTGCTGAAGCCAAGGTCCCTTGCCCCCGATCTGATCCCGGGTGAGGAAGGGGCCCTCAATGGCTGGCCTGAAGACAACTGCAGTCAGTGACCGTGTATGACCAGGGCTGGAGCATACCCCGAGCTGGGAGTAATCAAATACTCTCAGCTCCTGGGGTCTGACATGGGATTTTGTAGCCAACCCCTCCCAGCTGGGCTCAGGCAGAGCCTTGTCCCTGCCCTGGGGCCATCTACGACAGCTCTACCACCAACTGCAGTCACAGAGAAACCTCCAATTGACCATGTCCTCCTCCACTGCATTCCTGGAGGCAGCAGCCTGGTGTGCAAAACACAAAAGGACTTGATGAACACAAAGAGTAATCTCAACCTGTCCGAGATGGTGCTGACTGAGCCCTGCTCTTCCACTTCCCAAATCTGCTTTGCAATCCCACAACCGAGGGAACCGCAGTGAATGTTCGTCTATTTGTGTAGCGGCCAACTGCACTGTGTTACACGTAGCCAAAGAATCCAGGAAAGCAGCCAAAGACATAAATTAGGCCAACTGCTGGCTAGCCTAACTGATAATATGATAATAGCACTTAACTTACCTACCCCTCAGGAGAGCTACGTAGGTTAGTTAATGTTTATACAATGCTTTGAAAAGGATGTTTGGGAGTTGTAAGTGATATTACATTGACCTTACAGTTCTATTTGTTTACTTTTCTAGAGCAAACGTATTCTGCACAGTTACTATAGGTCATCTCCAACACAACTTTCCCAGCACACTGTAGGAAGCTAACTTGACTGAGCATTTCTTGTTCACTAAAAATTTCCCAACACTGCTTACTCAGTGAAATCCAGAGACTGGATTCAGAAGTGCCTTGTACTGGGTGCATAGCAAGCAGCTGTTCTGAGGAAACGCTATAGAAAACCCATATAGAGCTTTGGTGATAAAGATGTTATTTTTCTAGGGTGCTTCTTGAGGAGCGGGAGAAGTGGGGGATGCTGTCAGGCTTGGAAGGCTAAGCACTGCTAGTGCATAATATAGCTTAATTGCAACTATGACACTGCAGGCAAAAGCTGAATAAGCCCCAGATAAAGGATTTATTGGATGCTAAACTGAAATGACCTTCAGACATAACAAAAATGCCAAGAAGAAGACATTAATTGGTGCACAAAGCTGACTGTGTATGACTGGCCTGGTGATAAAGAAGACATTATGTACCTCAGATGCTTTGACCTGCACACATCCAAGTCAACAGAGATTTTTTTTTATGTTAAACAATTCACCAAATACCACTTTGACACACTCTTACATTTATTAATAAAAAGCTGGAGAGACCCTAATCAAGCATTCCTGCACCAAGAGTTACATTGATTACATGCAAGAGTTACATGGTTGCACAGTAAAGCCCGTGGTGATTTTATTTTTCTTTGACTCTATAACTGTGGATTTTAAAATTGACAGGACTTCCAGAAAAGCTTGAACAAAAACCACAGAGCCTCAGCTGTGCGGCAGCTTGCCAGCATAATTTCAACCAAAACTTTTTTTTTCCTTCCATTTACACACACCAGCAACAGCCTTTCCAAACTTAAGCGGTGCTACAATTAAACACTGGTGTCAGCAGCAGTTTCTGATTGTGGGAAAATCTGGGATAGGGACGGAGAGGAGGGAAAGGGGGTGAAGACTTGAGGTCACTTGCTGGCAGGTGATATTCCTGTGGGCTCTCACACACCCAACACTGATGTGCTGCAGAGAGGGCTGGGTTGCAGCAGTGCTGTCCCCCATGGCAGTCTCCTGGCCTCGTGGCAGCACACTGCCTTAGCGGCAGCTTGCCTTTCTTCTGCTTTTCTCCACTTCCCTACGGCCACCTGGATCCCTTTGGATGCCTCAGGGCATGGGTGGCATGGCCCTGAAGCCTCAGCCCTACTCTGGTCCCGCGGGGCGGGAGGGCAGGGTGTACTCATCTCTCCCCCGTCTGCTGCCTGCTCTGCATCCCTTGGTAGGGAGGGATTTTCCCAAGTGCAGGGAAACCCTGAAAGGTTTGGGTGTGGGTTTTTTTGCTTTTATAGACACACTGAGCTCCACGGAGGGGAGAGCTGAGCAGCAGTGCCACACTGTCCCACAGCCCCTCCAGGGCTCCAGCGGCACACGGTTTCGGCGGGGGCAGCATTCCGCGGGATGCGGGACGCGTCTGCTCCGGCGGGGTGAGGTACTCCCACCTCAGGAGCCGCCTTCAGCCCCCGCTCTCTGCCCCGCAGGTCTGGGCGGCGTGGCGGCAGCGAGCAGTCCCTGCGAGAAGGCCTGCAACCCTCGGATGGGCAACCTGGCGCACGGGCGGGCGCTGCGCACCGAGACGTCCTGCGGCCGCCACGCCGCCGAGCCCTTCTGCAGCTACAGCGAGGACGCGCAGCGGCGCTGCCGGCGCCCCTCGTGCGGCCGCTGCAGCGGGGCCCACGCGGGGCTGGCGCACCCCCCCGCCGCCATGGCCGACTCCCCGTTCCGCCTGCCGCGCACCTGGTGGCAGGCGGCCCAGGATGCCCCCCGCGAGACCATCCGCCTGGACCTGGAAGCCGCCTTCTACTTCACTCACTTGATTATGGTCTTCAAGTCGCCCAGGCCGGCTGCCATGGTGCTGGAGCGCTCCCAGGACTTCGGCGAGACGTGGAAGCCTTACAAATACTTTGCTGCTAACTGTTCGGCCACCTTCGGGCTGGAGGATGATGTGAGGCAGAGAGGAGCCGTTTGCACTTCCAGATATTCGAGCCCCTTCCCCTGCACTGGAGGAGAGGTAAGCCTGCCTGGGCTGGGACGAGAAAGCCCCTGCTCCAGCCCCCTTTCTCTCTGCAATCTCTGCACCCGTGTTTACGCTTCGTATTTCACTACACCAGCATCTCTTGTCATCGCACGTATTTCGCAAGGCGAATTTACATAATTCATTCCTAGGTGATGTAGGCACCGCCCTGCCTCTTGCTTTGCTGCGTTCACAGTCCCTCTCTTTTCCAAAAAATTCCTTTCCTTTCACCTGGTGAACCCCGCTACATAACTGCAACCTAAGCACGTGCTGCTAATTCCTCAGGAATGTCAAAGGGAACAACGTCACTCTAGACAGCTTTCTCCAGATCTTGCAGTCGTGTGGTTTTAAGGTGATGCAAATCAGTCTGGCCAAAATGCAACTATGTTAAAATGAATAATCACCAGATTGACTTTTAATAGTGACTGCCTTCACTGAGAAGTAGGCATGTAACCAGTCGAAGTAGCTACTCACCACACACTGAAGTATGGTTCCCATAAACCAGGTTAGCTAGGTAATTTTAAAACTTACACCTTATCTTCTTTTTTCCTGTGCACACTTATGTGAAAAGAACTTGAAAAAAAGGAAGAAAAACATCATATTTGCTAAGAAGAAAAATATACGTGAAAGTCGGACAATTTTCAATACCAGAAACAGCAGATAACAAGTGATGCATTGGAGGCGCTACCAATAATACTCTTCCCAATGTGCAATTCTGTTCCCCAGTGCTGGGGAGCTTCCCCGGGGAGCCGCGGCCATGGGGCCGCCCTCCTGTGTCCCCTCACTCGTGGGGACACATCCCCGGTGACCAGCTCTGGACTTCAAAGGCTGCTCCCTCTAGTGGCCTAATTTAATGAACTTGCCTGAAAGCTTAATCAAACTCAGAATTTCCCTCTGGCCTAACACAGAGAAAGGATAAAATCTGGTTAGTGAGTCAGGAGATCACTTATACCATTGTGGTTTCTGCTGAGAACTGGTTTTGAGGTGAAAGCCTGATCCTTGGAGACCAGCATTCATGTTGAGAAGAATCATGTACTCAGATCCCTCTGCAATCATTTGTGGTCACCTCTAGCCATGCTCTGGCTAGGAAGCCACTGTCTGCAGAAATACTGAGAGCTGTTTTTTCACTAAAGTGCATCTGTTAGCTGTGTCTCAGGAGGCAGCCAATGTCCTGCTCTAGGAGAAGCTGTTCCATGCTCTCATCAGCTGAGAAACAAGGATCTCCAGACCTGTCAGACAGATCCAGGGTGACTATTCCATTGCATTTTAAATCAAATGGCTGGTGAGAAAATTGCTGTCTTTCTTTTCCTGCCACCCTTTGCTTGTGCCCCCAAAAAGCTGCCTAAACTTCCTTTCAGAGTGCAATATATAAAGGGGCTTAGGAGAAAGGTGGAAAAAGACTTTTCAACATGGCCTTTTCTGACAGGACAAGGGGCAACAGTCTTATACTGAAATTGATTTAGATTGGACATAAGACATGTTTTTATTATGAGAGTCATGAGGCACTGAAACAGGTTGCCCAGAGAAGCTGTGGATGGCTCATCCCTGGAAGTGTTCGAGGCCAGGTTGGATGGGCCTTTGAGCAACCTGATCTACTGAAATATGTCCCTACCCATAGCAGGGATGCTGGACTCGATTATCTTTGAAGGTCTTTTCCCAGCCAAATACTTCAGTGATTCTGAATCAGGGCTAACTACAAAGTAAGACCTACAAAAGGAAGGATGTATGTACACCACTGGGAATTTCTCACGCCGTCAGTACTTGTGCCAGCCTCTGTGTCCCACCACCTGAATCATAAAGCTGTGCCAGCCCGTGATGGAGGGCACAGAGAAATCCACAGCTCTTAGGCCAGCCAGTGGGACTTCTCTTGGGTATGTGACTTGCATGTTCCTTTTTTTAGCTTTCCAGGGATTTTTGCTCAGGGATGAGAAACCCAGGGCATCTTACAAGGCAGTATTTGCCTCGCTGGTATTGGGTTCCGTGTTGCTAGCATCCTGGTGCAGTTTTCATTGTGGTCACTGCACACCAGGATGGTGCTGTCCCTGCACACAGGATGGGGGCTGTGCCTGGAGAGAACCTGTACAAATCCCGACCCCAGGCAAGCTCCTCTCTGGGCTGGTGCAATGTGGGGACAGTAGAGTCAAGGTCTTGTGTGTAGAAACCAATGCCTGTCTCAAGAAGAAAAGTAATTTGGTGGTGTTTGATACATCTGCAGTAGCATGCTGCAAAGAGAGGCTATGTACTGAGCTTGCTCCTGTGGGACTTCTTCTTTTGGCATCACTTTAGTCTGTGTTATTGCAAAGAAGCTATAAAAGTCAAGAGCATTTAATTGTCCCAAGTTTTAAACAAATATTGCATCCAAGGGGCTGGAGCTTAGAAGATTTTGCTCACATGGTACACTTCAGTTTCCTGCACTTAAACACCACTTGTTACCTGCAAAGTAATAGCAGCAGCTCTCCAGATGGCAAGCCTGCAAGCTTAGCAAATATCACATTTAATTTATTACAGTGTGCTGCATTCCAGCAATTACTAGTAGCTGCCAATAGCAACATGTATCTGACCTAAAGAAACATCAGAGTTTTGTGTTCTGTTTGGAGTTATGTTGTGCTTTACTCCCACTTTGGTAGCACCTAATTTCAGACATATGGAAACAGTAATTTCACTTGAAACAGTGGTTTCAAATATGCAGTCATCCAAAATGTCCATGTCTGAAGGGTATTACTCATTACTCTGAAGGGTATTACTCATCTTCTTTAAAGCACAACTACAAATTCTGTGAGAGCCACTGGATTTCTTTTTTAACTTTTTAGACTTTTTTTAACTGTGATGTAACAACTGTAACCCGTGATCCAAACCATGTGTCACACTGTCTGTGTACTGCTTTCTCACACTTCAGACATTTCAACGCCCCGTGTGCATTTCTGGGCACGGCGCTAAGGGCTTGCAGGATTTTGCAGGATGCTGAGGTCTCTGCATGGTGCTGGCAGCTCACTCACTGCTGTCTATCCCCTTGGATGAGCAGTTTGTCTCAGGTGAGGCCTCAGGTAGTGGTGACTCAACCCAAATATCACTGGAGTTTGGCACAGACCTGTGGCTTGTTGGGCTGGTGGTTTGTGCTTTTATCCTCTGTAAAGAACAGGCGGTGCTGATCCACCTGCGTTTCTGCTGATTGCTACAGTGCCTGCAAGCCCTGATTCAAGGCAGCAGTGTGCAGAGCCCCATAGAACTGAGGGCCTTAGAGCCTTTTTTCAATATATCACCCATCTTAATTTGGGTCAAAGGTGTATCTGCTTCACTTTTTATTAAAAAGAAAGATCAGACTTTTTGCATTCTGCCCTCATCATCATGAGTCATTCCTTAGATGCCTACTTCAACTCCTATGACAAAAATCCTCCCTCATCAGAATTTGCCATGATGTTGATCTTGAGGAGATTTATGATAGTGCAGAAAACACGCTGCTAAGCCTCAAGGTTCATTTCAAAGACCCAGACATCAGAAATGCTGAAATGGCTCTGGGAGATGCCTTTCATCCTTCTGTAGCAGGGTGGCTCTGGGCTTTCCTTTGCAGTGGTGGGGCTGGGGTGCTGGAGAGCACTGGGACAGCAATACTTTTGAAGGCAGCACCGTGCTGCAGTCACCTCAGCTGGATGCCACCTCAACAGTGGAAACCAGAAAAGGTAATTATGTCACACGCCATGTGTGGCACTTGGGTGGTCTATTGATTGGTAGAATCACCTCATCAGGGACTTGGCAGGTCCCCGCTCTTCTTTGCTACCTGTCCCTAATGCTGCAAGACCATCGGACATGGTTATCTCTGATGTGGATGCGGCTCCAGCCTGAGGCAGGCAAGAGATGGAGGATCAACAGACCAGTGGTGGGATTAGGAAGGACAGGACAAATCTGGGCAGAGCTGCCAAGCAAAGAGGCTGAAGGCTGTACTGATGTCAGGAACACTGCACTAAAATGCCCTGGGTTTGGTCTAAATTGTTTTCTTGGTGGAAGTAAGCCTGAGTTCATGGGTCAGCATGTGGCCAGAGACCTCAGGGCAGCCAGGACAGCCTGGCTGCACTCTGACCTCATGCAAGGAAGAACCACTATTTCAAGAACCAGCAAAGTAGTCAGGCATTTCTCTGCAGGTATACAGAAGCCAAACAAACCAACTGAGCCTCTCCTCAGTAGGGAACAGGAAAGGAGGCAGATGGTGAGTGCCCACCTCCTGCCCTGGCATCCCAACCTTGGTACAGCCAATCTGGGTTTCCAGCAAGCTTCAAGCATCTGCCTACTTGGGGAGTTGGATTTGCAACATTGTGAGGGGGACACATTCCCATATCAGGGAATACTTCTGGATCAGCTGCATGCAGAGAGGTCTTTATAGTCTTCCCCATGCTTAATATAGTGAATTAATTGTTTCACAATAGCAGTTTGTTTAGCATAGGCAGAAACCTCTAAATGTTAGCCTTGTATTGCCAGTGTTTTAAGAGAAAGGCTATGGCCAAGTTTTAGCCTGAATCATACAAAAATGCTACAAATGCTGAGTATTTTCATTGTTTTTCAGGGTGTAACCCTTCAGCCACATTATTGCAAGGGAAATCAGAATTGGATTCACCAGCCAAACATAATCTGATCAAAGTAAACAAGATGCAGAAATAAACTCTTTCAGCTTCATGCTCAGACAGGAATACTAATTTTGCTAGTATGCATAAAAGGCTATCTTCCCTCCCATAGTTCAGATCATATTAGTATTTCCTTTTCAACACACTAATCTTAAAATTAGCCTTGGCTAGGGATCACTGTTGAGGGCTCATCCACAAGGGGCCCTTAGCAGATGTTAATTCTTTAACTGTGAGTGAGAGTGACTGTCCACTCTGCAATGCAATTATCTCATTCACTTTACATTCCCATCTGTGGTCAATTCAAATTAGCTCGCCTGAGTGTCCCCATTTAGACAAGCTCCAGGATAAAAGGGCTTACTGAAGCAGAGTCTCCTTGACAAGATTTTAGTAAATTAGTAACTTATTTTAGTGTTCATCTATTCAGAATACTGCTAATAAATCACTTGGAGACCTCAGCTATTGTTGCTGTTTGCTATTTATAGAAGAGGCATATTTGCAGTTTGACTATATTCCAGCAACAAATTCGAACATGCTTTTAACTTTTGAAACATCACATTACCATTGTTTTGCTGTGGGATGTGTGTCTTACTGAGCATTTTATTGATCTCATGCCTTCCATAGCAGAAAAGCCTTCATATGTTTTGCCTTTTTCTGTTACTGCATGCAGTCTGCCTCTCTTCCTTGAGGATTTGGACACCAGTCCTACTGGTTTTACCTGAAATTAGCTGCGTAGAGCAGAAGTAAATTGTGTATTTCTACTCTGAAGTCTGACCATGACAGACAGTGAGTGGTTGTAACGCTCGCTGCTGAAATGAATAGGAGTTAAAGATGGCCAGTAAGTTCTATTTTTGAGTCCTGATTTTGGGTTGTAGAAACTTCCGCCTGCTTGGGTTTTTTTACCTTTTAGGCCCAAATAAGCTTGGTTTTCAAGCTTATCATGCTTGTCCTTAACTAAAGCTACATATTGATTGTACTGAGGTCCTTCAAGGATCTTGTGGGTAGCAGGAGATTTGAGTTCAGTCACGTGCAGGACTCCACAAAGAACCTGGGCAAATATGCAAGATAACCTCAAAACAGCCTGGGATGTCAACCCATTAGAGGGCTGCAAACATCTTTTTTAATTGTCCTGTGCCACTGACATCTGCACAGAGAGAAAACAAGTGCCCAAAATGATGAGAAGGAAAGAGGGATCCTGGCAGGCATTCAGCAGTGCTCAGGACATGTGAGGACATACCTAGGGAACTATGTTTCCAAGTCCCATCTCTACACTTTGTAGAAGTGTACTTTGTAGGAAAAAGACTTCTTTAACAGCATCTTCCTGATCATCCTATCTTTGGTAAAACACAAATGGTTGGGCTCTGTTCAGAAATGCCATGTGCAAAGGAGAGTCTGTTCAGCTAGGCATGGTTGGGGTCATGGCCAAATCCTGTCCAGCTCTCTGCATTATATCACTAAATCTAGCAAGACATGGGGACCATTGTTTCATAAACACAAGAATAATAATTTCTAGGGGAATAGTTAGTGAGATTAAGTAAATGAGGCTAGGCTGGAGGCAATAAAATTATATAGGAGCCTAGAAATCCCAGGCTGTGGCAGCTGGCAGTAGCAGGACAGCAGCAGGACGCCATCTCACACCAGCCACCTTGCTGATGGCTGTGGTGAAGAGCATCCCTTGGTTTGGTCCTCAAGCTTTCCTTCCTGCAGGGAAGCCCATCTTCCCAAGCACTGTGGGGAGTTTCCAAGCTAGTGCAAGTTTCCAACAGTGGAGGAGAGGAGATTTTCCCTTTAAATATTGGGGGAGCAAAACGTGAATCGGGGGGAAAGGGGAAACTTTAGCTTAGTTTTCACCTGTGCCTGGGAGGACAAGAGACAAGGGCCATTCTGGGCACATGTGGAGATGAACCATTGGTCTCTGACAAATTTTACCCTGAAAGGTAAAGCAGCCCTTTACCAGGGCTGAGCAACACAACTGTTGTTTTCAGGGCACCAGCACCTGCCTTTTAAGTTTTCTCTATTTGGAGTACCAGGCATGTTACTGTCAGACGTGTGGGTCGGGTTGTGACAAATTCCTCCCCTCTTCCACGGGCCATCTTAGAGGAGTGACATGTCCCCTTATGAGGCCTCCTGGATGCTCAGCATCTCTGAAGGACAAGTGCATGTGAAGAGCAATAACCTGCCCCATGATCCTCTGCATGATTTCTCCCATTACAACTAGCCCATAGGACTGTCTCCTTTTCTTCCTGGATTTCCCAGTGCTTTGGCACTTGGGGGTTGGCCCTCTGCTTGGCCAGCTCTTGAATTGCAGCCGTCTCTGGGATGGAGCATAGCCAGTGTTTAACAGTGCATATCAGAAGTCCCCTGTTTGGAGCAGCAAGTTTCTAACAACTGCTTCTGAATCGACCTCCAGTTATGGCTAAAACAAATTATTCTTTGGAGGGAGCTTGACCAGTCTGTGAAATGGGGGATATTGTAGGCTGCCAACAGCAGGAGGAAATGGGTCCCAGGGCTCCAGGAGACCCTTTCCAAACTTACGTAGGACGTGAAGAGCACTGTACCCACATGAAACAAGAGGAGTTTGGGTAGGCAGAATTTAATTCTCTAAACTGGCATCTGGCCTTTTTAGCGGGACTATTGCTTTCCTTGAGAAAAGTGCCATGGGATTTTAACGGTGCCTCCGGAGCTTCTCTTCAGGCACTGCACCCCACTGCTTCATTTCACAGTTCATTTTTGGCATGACGAGAAGGCTAACTCACTTATTCAGCTCCCAGTTCTCTGGCTGGAAAGTAGGACTGCCATGTTTCTCATTGGGATTCCTGGATACAACTGGTTACATGGGAAGCGTGTAACCTAAAGCAATGTATTGACATGTCTCCAAAGTTTTGGATCAAAAGCTCATTTGAGATTAATTGCCATGCAACAGTGGGTGTCGGTGTGAGATACCCAGTCTAACAACATTCAAAATCCTACACAAAAGGTGAAGTTCTCAAATTCTCCATGGGTAACATTTTACAAGAAGAAAAGAAGTTAATGTCCAGAACCCAGTTTACTCCATGCATATGCTATGAGTCCTTTATCACCAGTCTCTGCAGCATTCCTCATTCCAGTAATCAAAATCTATAGCTATGGGTGAAAGAAAGAGGGGTGCTGTTTCTTGTGACCTTTTTGACAGTGCGTAGTTACATGTAATTCCGACAGGTGTTCTTTTTCCTAGAATTAAGTGTAGCTCATGGTAGCTGGGTAGTTCAAGCAGACAGTCCTACAGACACAAAGCCTTTTCATTATAAACAAGAGCAATTGAAAAATATTCATGGAATTTTGTTACTCTTAGGCTGAAAGAAATCCCCTTGATCCTTAGTACCATTGCAGTTACTGAAACATTAACCTGCTGCCTTTCAGGCTTTTGCAGTGGTGTGTTGTGCTCAGAAGCTGTTAAAGAGGTTATTCTGCAGCTCTGGGGAGTGAGCCAGCTTTTCTTAGAGCCTTGCCAATGAGGAAGCAAGTCCAGTCCTTTGTCTGGCTCTTTGGAGGTAGCTCCAGGTTTTTTTGGGTCTTCCATGCGCACAACAGGTACCACCAGCAGGCCAAGGCTGAGAACATAAATCTTTTATGGAGATAGGGAAAGGAGGTGAATTGCTGGAGGGATGAGTATTTAAATACCATCTTTCTTGCTGATGGCTCAAAGGACTTCATATCATTAGCTGAGATGTGCTGGTTCATTTTCTTGACTGGACTAGTGCAGCCTTGGAAAGGATGATTCTAAAGATGAGAAAAAGGCAATAATTGTTTTCCTTGATAGTCCATAGCCAATGATATCATGCATCTGGATGGTTTTGTGAGCCAAGAAACTGAGTGTTTCTATCTGTTTGATGAGTGAAAGTAGTGGTTAAGCAAAATGGAGCCATTGTGGAATAAATTATCAATTATTGGAGATGCACTGTTAACCGGAGATGAAGAAATCCAAGAGGTGTGTGCTGTAGTGAGATTTTTCTGATAAGAACATTACTTTGTGATCATTACACTTGTGATCATTGACTGCATGAAGACAGGAATGACCTAGCAGTGTTTCATTTTCATCTAATGAAATTGTGTAGTTGAACGTTGAAGAAAAGCTGAGAAGATGGCTCTCATCTGGCTGATTATTGCCAGAGATTTCAAGGATCCTGGAGAAATCCCAAGGGTCTTCCCTAGCTCTCCTTGTGCCTTTTCCAGCCCCTCACTGCTCAGCTGCTGCATGTGAGTTGGAGCTCTTCCTGCACAGCTTCTCGCTTTTGAGAATGGCAGAAGGATGCTTTGAGATTCCCAAAAGACAAAAGTTACCTTGGTATAAATTAATTTGTGAGGGCTGATTATTTGAAATAGTTGGATTTTCCTCCTGAAGTCTTTGTAAGATTGCACAGCTTTTGGATGGTGAGGCAAGGGATTTTTTGCCTTGATTTATGTGCCATTTATGTGCAGAAGGGCTGGAAGCATGGGCCAAATGCTGTCTTTAGTCAGATTATGAAGGAGTCTTGTTAAGGCTGCTGCAGGAGTGCCATTTCTCCAGCATCTCAAGGAGCTCAGGACCTGCTGGTGGTGGCACACAGTGGGTTTCTGTCATGGTTGCTTGGGGATGTTGATCGAGTGCCCAACACTGGGGCCTGCAAGATTCCAGTGCTCACGGTGATCTTAGTGTCTTTGGTGGTCTCCTCTCTGCAGTGGCAAGGCAGGTGTTCCAATTTCTATTGCTGTTTCACCCCATCCAGGTGATGCTGAAGTGTGCACCATGGGGGCAGTCAGACCTCTCCACAAGAAAAAGAGGCTCTTCTTCCCTGCAGTCCACTTGGTCTGACAGGCAGAAAAACAAAGTGTTTTAGAGGAGCTGGTGGGTAATACCTGCCCAGCTTAGGCTGATGAACTTTCCACACCATGTGATTTATTTGCAACACCTGCCAAAAGCAAATGTGTCTTTTTTTAGCCTAGGGTCATTGCAAAGAACATAGCACAGAGCTGCACATTCGTTTCTCTCCTACAATCTTGTTGCTTGGTGTGGTAATACATGAAATAAGTCTGTTTTGTCAGTAGAAGGTACCAGCATTGTAGCTCTGTCAGCCTTCTTCACAGGGGGTAGTAGTCCAACAGGCTTGATTTTGTGAAGCCATGAGATTGTTTTCTTAAAACTTTCAGGAGCTTAACACCTTTAAGGTGTATCTCCAAAAGGTGGTTGAAGTTAGACAGTGGTTTCAGAAGTTTTTAGAGTGGACTGATGGGCAGGGACACAGATACACATGCAGTGCAATGGCACAGGGCCCATTTCTGTAGCAAAATTTTCCTCTGCAGACACAGCTGTCCCCTCTAGGAAGAGCCAAGGAGACCCTGGCAGATTCTGACCACACTGATGCAGAAAATCCCAGAAAGTAAAATACTGACCAGCAGGGTAAATGCTAGCATAGAGTTGCACCCTCGATGCTGAAAGTGGGAGACAAAAGAAGCTACCTGCAGAGTATGTGTCTCTCTCAGCAGGCATATGAGGGCAGGGAATCTGCTGGCTGTTGCCAGCACTAGGTCTGGTGTTTAGACCATGCATCTGACAGTAGGTGTGCCTGAGCTGCTCCTGCTGAGGGAGCCCTGTTAAACCAGGCAGCTCCTGTGTCTGAGGCTTCCCACTGTAAAAAAAAAGATCCCCAAAAGTGTCAGGGCAAGTAGGACTGTCCATGTTCCCCAAAGGTACCAAATTAGATTCATTGCTGCAGCTTGAGTCTTGCTCCATGGCACAGCAAACCTTGAAAGTCAAGCCATCCTCATATGAACAGTGAGACAGTCTCAGGTCAGTCTTCCCTGCACGTGTTGTGGTATGAGAAGCTGAATTACTCTTTCCTGGGAAGGCACAGGGGGACAAGCACAGAACAGTCTCAGCTCCAAGGTATCCTCTGCAGCACTGAAGGTGACTAAGCAGGGGTGTGGGAAAGAGGTGTGAGAACGCTCTCTTTGAAGGGGGAGCACCTGACTGGCATTGCATTTCTGCAGCTAAATTTACATCCAGCTCCATCAATCAGGCTTTTGCGGTTATGATGAGCTTATTGCTTCTAGTACATTTCTTGGGTGAAAGTTGGAAGCAGACACTGTGGCAGGTTGACAGTTGGCACACATATTGCATAATTATTAATATTTTCAGTTACACATTTCTACAAACCGGTCTTATTGCTCCCTGGGAGCTTCCCATAATGTTTACCAAGAGAATTGACTACTTACAATTTTTACATGGAGCGAGCAGGAAAGCTTAATTGCCACAATAATTTTCCCTAGGTAACTTCTCTGAACGAGACCAGCCAAGGCTGAAAGCAGTTGCCACCTTTGGGTAGTGCCTACAGGAGAGTTCCTGGGCTGTTGGGCAGGCTGGGCTGGCTGAGGAGGGAGGCACAGGGAGACGAGGTGCAGGCAGGCAGTGGCTGGGAGATGGCAGAGGCGTGCCACACAGTGGATATAGCATGGACTCTCTCAGCTCATGCTGTCGTTTGAAGTGAAAGCCCAGGCCTGTGAGCACAAGCAGATGTGAGGCAATGCTGGGCACACAGCTGGGAATCCCAGGGCCAGGATGTCAGAGACAAGGGCTAGCTTTCACCTCAGCCCCAGCACCAGACAAGTAGTGCGTAACCTCAGCTGCTTGTTGTGCTTGAGGGAAATTTTTCAGGAGGCAAAGGGCTGAGATCCTGGACGTGCTGGCAGAACTCCACCACTGCATTTACTGCCTACATTTTCAGAGCCTTGTCCAGGCACTAAATAAATCAGATCACTTCCAGTGACGCGGAGATTCCACAGGGCCCCAGAATACAGGCCAGTTAAGCACATTTATTTAGTGCCTAAATACCAAGAGTCACTGCAGACTCCTAACTTTTCTGTTAAACACTTACTTAGATATCATACGCCCTTTTGTAAAGTGGTGCACATCCCTCCTTGCTTTTGCTGTCTATCTGGATAAGACAACAAACTTTGCATTCTTTTTGTTCACACTATGTTTTAATTTGTTCCTGTAAAGTGCACTGAAAGGGATAAATCTACCAGAAAAAAAAAAAATCAAATAAACTAGTACTGGATTTATCTAATGCCCCTGACTAATTACATTAATCACTAATATGGATATGTCATTATTGTAGAGTACTTATAGATACATTTTCATGTATCCAGGTCAGACAGCACAGGGTAGAGTTCATCAGTCTCTTTAGGAAAGAAGCCACACATCACTTCACGCAATGTTACCACCCTGGTTCTCATTTACAACCAAGTAAAAATGTGGTTATGTTTTTAATATTTGTTTATTGCTTCTTTGTCTGCTGTATTCCTGTTTGTTGGCTTGTTCCCATGTGTATATGCTTCTTGAGTCTCCTATCCATTTGTTCTCTCTGTTTGTAATTTATTGGTGTTGCCATTTCATGAACCATCTCCTGCTGCCTTCCTGGCTGAGGCCAGGCTCTCAGTTGGAGGTTGGAGTGTGGCACCTCTGGCCAGGTGCAGGGACCCAGGGAATTGGCACATGCACAGCAGCTGCACAACCCTGTGCAAAGCTTCTGCAATTGTGCCTGTTTCTGAAGGTCTGTAAGGAAGAAACTTTTTGTGGATCACCTATGTCTCTTCAATGTCACAGGCTTTTGTATCCCAAAGGGTCCCACTCCATTGCTCTGAACATTTGCATCTTGACAAAGGTCCAGGCCCTTGCAGCTGCATTCAGTGGAGGTGGGCCCATGACTCATTGAGAAACCTTTGCTCCTGGCAAGTCTTTCATTGGTTTTGTTGACTTCTGCAGGCAACTTTGACTTCACAGCCTATTTTGTTGCTGTCAGAATCATTCATTAGCATTTTCCTTCCCACTATGGAGATATATATAAAGATGTCTTTTTATTGCCTCTCACATGTAAACATATTAGGGTACTTCTTGCAAAGGGACTTTATGTATTTATATATCAAGGTCATTGTGGTGCAAGTGGTTACTTGAGTGCACCACGTCCATGGCTGCTGCTTTATTTGTATACAGGGCTACATTACTGCATCTGTGGAATGGTGAGGAGCTCAGGCTTCTTCTGCCACTAGAACTTGTGAAATAATCAACAAGAGTTGCTCATGACAACACATAAGGAAATCGAAACCCTATGGAAATTTATTAGAGGCTGTCTATGTAATGATGTGACCAAACTGCAGACACCTGCAGTGGGCTGGCTGAAGAGCAGAGTATTTTTACTCCATGGCACGTGCAAGGTATCGACTCCTGCTCCCTTGGAGTGGAATGGGCTTCCTCTGGAAGTGGAGTGGGCTCCCTCCTGCTGCCAACATGCATCACACTAAGAG
The DNA here is from genome assembly GCA_013398275.1 of Promerops cafer. NCBI lineage: Eukaryota > Metazoa > Chordata > Aves > Passeriformes > Nectariniidae > Promerops > Promerops cafer. Next base: position 1,616,407 of record VZSE01007196.1, on the reverse strand, counting down.
GGGCAGGTGAACCCAACCCTCTTGAGGCACAGCAGTGACATTCCTCACTCAGAGGCTGCAGGCTACAGCTCCTATTTGGCTGTGTAGAGAGACCACGACCATGCCAAAAAGAAATCTCTGTGCAGCTTTTGAATCACTCCTCAATTGATGTTGCTTCATGCAAAGGTTGTTTTTACAGCACATGGGATCCAACAGCATCATTCCACTTGTCACAGAAGGAGCATTACCCCAAGGACTAGATATTTTGTTTCTTAGAGGTTCTATTTGCCTCCTGGTTTATGACATGAGTTATTGCTAGATACTTAATTTTAAATGGAAGCTGAGATAAAGATTCAGTTCTTGGGACTGTATTTAAGAAGAATCCCAAATATCATAAGATTTTTTGTGAGCTAACAACACTGGGAATGAAAAAATCTTTTTGATAGGATATAATATGGATGAAAAGCACAGAAATGCTGGGGTGTTTCAATGTATTTCTTCTGGCTTGTTTTACAAAATATATTATTTTAATTAGTGCATACATTTCAGAGCTGCTGGTGTAAAGATCAGGCCTCCCACACTTTGCTATCATACATGAGGCTGACTACTGCATAAGTCACATCATCTGCCTAACGTTGTGATGCCAGGTTTTGCTGTTTTGTTAGAAGGCCTCATACACAGAGATGGACTTGAGTGGGAAAGACAGAAGTCTGGTCACCCTAGGGTGCTAACTGGTAAGGCTTGCTGCCTGTAGAGTGGCTGGGGACCACTGCCCAACAGAGTCCTGGCTGGACAGTGGCACCAGGGAGACAATGGGCTTGTAAAACCACATCATCAGATGCACACGCTTGTTGACAAAGTGTTCTTTTCCATTTTTTCCTACACCCTTCCTCTGCACTGCTAAACTAAACAGTATTTTGGCTGAGGAGACCTCTGACTGCAGTAGCTGGGAGCTGCCAGCAGAACCAGAGGTGTGAAAACCCAGTCATGTCTGCTGTGCAAACCATGGCTCATTAGTAGAGAGAGTGCTGAAGCCCTGTGCCCATCCTATTGGCGGGACAATTGCATGGAAAAGCCCAAGAAGAGGTAAAAGCAGGAAATCTGGCACTATGTGTGTGTGTGGCTGGGCTGCTGGAAAGCACAGGGGTGCAAGCCCATGACAGCTGTGTAAGACCAGTGTGGTCCCAGTGATGTGCAGACTCCTGAGACCAGCTGGGATAAATTAGTGATGTCAACAACAGAACAGGGAAATCTTGCTGGGAAACACATCCTTAGCCTTATTATGCAGTGTCTGAGGGCTTGTAGAATCCCAGCTGAATCTGCTGTGTCAGAGCAGAAAATTGCTATTTGTATGATGCCCTACATATTATAACGACCAGTTAGTATTTTGTTAAAGCAGGGCTGCTGGGGTTTGGGATGGAGGGATGGGGATGTTTACTGTCCTGGCAGCAGTGACACCAGGCTCACTCTGTCACACAGCTGCAGGACACAGTGTAGCTCTCCAGGCCAGGGCTGCTGGGCACAGCCAGAGCAATACAGGACAGCCAGGGGGGAGCAGCTGAGAGCCCACAGCCCCTGGGAATTACAGATAGAGCTCATGTTTAGCATCACTGTTTTCATGTAGCCATAAAAAGAAATGTTTGTAGCATTTTAGGGTCTGAGCAGGAATACTGGCTCCATTGAAATCAGCAGCATAACTCCCCCTGAATTCCACACAGACAAGATTTAACTCTGTCAGTGCAGAGGCACCCCGAGTTACTGATTTCCTTGCTGTGATTGTCTTTACTAGAACTACAAACATCAGTCACATGCATTAAACAGGGATAGATAAACAAGGAAAACTGAAAACATGAGAGGAAAGTCTGCAGCTCCATCTAGCATAAATTGTTCCCATTTATATAGTTTCGCCCCTGCTCTCATCTGAATTAGGACAAACAAAGAATTCTCTGAGATGCAATTTATGTAATATCAAGAAACCCAAAATGCTAGTTTTTACTGAAAATTTTTTAAATTTTCAAAAGTTTTTACTGAAAATTTTACCAGCATTTTCTGTCAACTCCACTAAAAGGAAATCAATGTCTCCAGTTTGGATTTTTCCCAAGGAATTTTCTTTCCCTATCTGAAAGAATCTTGTGTTCACAAAACCACTAGCAAGTAAATGTGATCAGAATAGCATTGATCTAAATTTGGGTAAATAACAAGCCTTGGGTAGAGGTGCAGGACTTGATAGGTGGGGTTCACTTGGGTTTCTATTGACATCTGGTTTATATTTTTATTTTAGGAAAGAAGAAAACTCTGTATATTCCTGAAAGAGAGAGGGGAAAAGACCTCTTTTGAAGTGTGTTACTGTTTGTTCATACCCCTCATCAGGCTCACCACTTCTGCACAAGGAGCTTGCTCACCAGCCTTGTCCTCTGACCACCTCTCCCAGTTAACCTTCTCGCTTATCGGTGTCCTTCTGGCAGCAGATGCTCAGATACCTTTGGGAGGGAGTGTTTGCAGGAGGGCAGTGCAGAACTGCAGCCACGATGTGTTTGGCAGCGTGCAACGCCCAGCTCCAGCACAGCCGAGCCCCGCTGTCACCCCGCTGTCACCCCGCTGTCACCAGCGTGCTGGTAGCCACTGCGCTTGGCAGGCTGGCGGGGCGCGCAAAAGCACGCTGCCGCCTTTCAGCTCCAAAACAAGGGCTAGATCTCCTTCCAGGCTCACACAAAGCTTCCTCTGGCTGGATTCGGGCAGCTCTGGAGAAAAGCCAGGTCCCAGCCACGAGCAGTGCCAGCAGTGGTGGGGCTGATGGAGGCAGCAGCTGGTAGGCAAAGCCTGTGGGCAGGCCAGCTGGCAGCACTGTGGTCATTATTTCCAGGATCTGTGGATCCTGGTCAAATAAAAGAGAAGCCTTCATCAGCTGAAGCATATCAGCCGCTTTCTTTGGAAGGAGTGGATTTAGGGGTAGGAGGCTGTGATCCCTGATAGTGACAGCAGCAAGTTGGTGCCTTGCCTCTCACTGGGCAGGAAAAAATGGTCACCTCCTTGCTGCCTGCAAGAGGCTGGCCAGCATTTCGGGTGGCATGGATGGTTTCAGTGGGGCAGCACTGTAGTTTGAGGAGGTTTTAACTTACTGCTGGGAGTAGTGCATTGAGTCGTTAGGCTGCTTCACACCTTCAAGCACTCAAGTGATTTGATCAAATGTTGTTTATAATTATTGTAGCTCATCAAGCTGTCAGTGACTGTTCAGTGAAAAACTACTTAACTGTTCAGAAAGTGTCACTGTAAGTTGAATATACCAGTAACTAATACATGTCATAGATGTGTTGTTTTATGTCAATGGTAGTCATATAAAGTATATGCTGTTTCTGATTTCTCATTGTAGGCAGCTAGACCAAAAACTTTAAAATAAGCCTTTTCAAGAAAATTGCTTGTTTTTATCTAGTGCTCTCAATATTCAGCTTGAGCCAATATTTAACTATTCAATCAGACTGAAGTTAAAATAAAGAATGAATGATAAGTATTTGTTTAAACTTTGTAAGCCCCCCCTCTTTCCTTTCTTTCTTATCTCGGTTTTCTTGATTATCAGCTTGCTGTCACTAATTGCCACACCTAATCACTTTTCCACTAGGAAGCAGCCTGGGACTGATAGGAGCCAAATATTTGGAAATATGAGCTATATTTGTTAAAATATACACCTATTCTGGGAGAGGGAATGTTAATGAAGAGTCCCTCACATGTGCATCACTCAACAAGGTGTTGGTCCCTGTGCTGGGCCACACCACATAGCAGGGGCACTCACCTCTGATTTGAGTTAATGGCAAAATGCCACTTGGCACCCACAAGGTCCTTACTTTTTGTGGAGAGGAACGTGAAGGGTCTTGCAGGGGGTAACCCTCTGCATACTGATTTGGAGGTGGATTTGCTGCTCCCACACCTTGTAGAGGAGGAAGAGCATCATGAGACCCTGGTGCATACTCCCAGAGGATGCCATTCCACCCCATGGCCCACCCTGGGGCTGGCTGACATCCTCCTTTCTGCTTCACCTGCCGTGTTTCTCTGGCCAGGTGATCTTCCGAGCCCTGTCACCGCCTTACGCCACGGAGGACCCGTACAGCGCGGAGGCCCAGGCGCAGCTGAAGATCACCAACCTGCGGGTGCGGCTGCTGGAGCGGCAGGGCTGCCCCTGCCTCCCGGCCAGCCCGGCCCCGCAGCCGCCGCCATCCCTGCACTACGCCATCTACGACTTCATCGTGAAGGGCAGCTGCTTCTGCAATGGCCACGCTGACCACTGCGTCCCTGTCGCTGGATTCAAGCCCATCAAGGCGGCTGGTGTTTTCCATGTGGTACGTACATGCACCCAACAACGTCTGCACTGCAGGAAAGCAGAATTTTAAAAATAGTAAGGGACGGTATAGAGTATGGTGTAGGTCCAAGTATGCGATATTTGACGTGTGATGCCCTGGACTCCAAGCACAGTGAGCAGAAATGGTCTTTACAAAGGAGGTAGTCTCCGTGTGGGGCTGAAGTGCTGAACTTCCTTTGGGTCTTGGTGTGGGACTCTCATCCTTCAAAGGTGCTCCACGGTACTTTATTTATTTCAGGTAAATATTTAAAGATAATTGAATTGCTGACACCCATCTTTCCCCAGATGCTAACTTGCAATAACACACTATCTAAAGGATAAAAAATGCAGGGCATTTCGGTAGCAAAGGAGGAGAGCTTCTCTGAAGATACGAGGCATCATGTGGCTACCATTGCTTCTGGAGCATCCAAGGATACTGGGCTGGGTCTTGAACCTCAGGGATAGGGATGGGTTTTGACTGTCACTCACAGTCTTTCTATTGCACTTTGCAATACCTTCCTCTGGATAAAAACTCTGTGCTCTGGTTTCAAGGGGATTCCCATCACAAGGGCTCTGAGCTCAAATTCTTAAGGACCCACCAAGACCTAAAGTCCGGGGAAGCAAGAGCCACTAGCCCATAGGGCAGGTGATGGGCACAGCAGTGGCCAACAGGTTGGATGGCTGTGGCATGGCATGCCTGCACCCAGCCAGTCCAGGGACACTTGCTGCCCCCAGCATATTTTATCCTTTCTGCTCATCTAGGCTGGCTGTGAAAGCTCTGGCTTTGCTGGTGGAGGAGCAGTAGGGAAAGGCGGAGCAGCCAAACATACTGTGCTGAATAATGTTAGAGAGATCATAAAAAAAAAAAAAGAAGGCAGTTAGTCAAGGTAAGGACTCCAGCTCTTTGGGGAGCTCTCATTTCACTTAAATTACACTCTCAAACATGAAGCAGACAGGATGTTTCCCTTTTAAAAGAGCTAGCCTTGCAACATCTTGAAAATTAACCCGTTTGAAAGCATGCAGCGCTGTGATTGATAAGACTGTTTCAAGTAGCACTGCTCTGCTTTCCACAGATGTCCCCTGAGTGAAAGTCTTGGGAAGGAGCTGTTTGCTCAGGATTATTTTGGTGGCATACAATTGCATGGGAGCGTGCCCTGGAGCACCACTGAGAGTTGTAACACAGCCTGCAGCCAAATAGGCTTCCAGTACGGCTGCAGGCTATGGCAACCACAGTGTGCAGGTAACAAGCAGTGCTGTGGGGAGGAAGCAAGTGCCAAAATCACACTGGAAACAGAGCAAGAAATAGCAACACACCCCTGCTCTGGCCCCGAGGGGGAAATTCAACTCCAGTTATAAATGTTTATGTGGCAGGAGTCCCAAAGGTGACGTTTCTGCAGTGGGGCTGACTCATTTTGCTGTGTCATACTGTGCTTTACTTACACCTCATCCTGCATGTCCCGTGAGGGGGGTGCCAGTGTAGGGGTGACACGGCCCCATGGTTTGCAGGGAGGGTCAAGGTGTGGTAAGAGCTTTCCTCTCCGAATACCACTTTTTCCATCTTAGAGCTGGGGCAGTTTTGGCTGAGCCTAGTCTGTGCCAGGCTCCTATGGCATGAGGCTACTGCTGTTTGGGGATTGCAGTGGCACCTGCCCCGTGCAACCCACCCTGGGGTTTGCCAGTGCATTGCATCAAGATTGGAAGACAGAATTATTTCCAAGGTGATAGGAACAATTCATCACACACGTGAATGAACAGAAAAGGGACAAAAGATTGCAATGTCTGTGGCTGTTTAGGTGGTAGAAGTCAGAAAACTTCTGAAAAGAGAGTAAGATTTCAGAGAGGGAGCATTTTTATACATTTCAGCTGAAAAACTCACAGAAAATATAATTCCTAAGAATTTATGACCAGTAATTCAAGAGGGAGATGGAGACTTCAGTATAGTATTTATGTAACTCTATCTACCAAGGGTTTTATCAGAACCATCAGTGTAAAACTGAGGACAACAAAAGCAGGGAAGCACAGTATAATTTCACAATACGATTATAAAATCTGGCTTTGTTTTTATGCTTGTTTAGACAAGAGCACTCCTGAAGAATATGCTCTAAGTTAGAGAGTTAACATCAAAATTTAAGCATGCTTAAGATCTTTTAATAAAAAAACCAAACAACTTTTCCAAAAAATCTGTGTGCTAGTTTTCTTAACCCCCTACTTGTTCTCAGCCTACAGGTGAAATCCTAACTGCAGCCTTTGTTTCAGTCCCTGCTTGGCCAGCAGAAGACACAGATGTGGTATTTTTATTTTTCTCTTAGGCTGCTCTGGGCAGTAAGCTGGGGTATCCCAGCAGTAATGAGCACAGCTGCCAGGTCTCAGCCAGATCTCACAAAGTGACCAGAAGCATTTCAACCACCTCACCTAGACACGATCTGACAAAAGAGTGTGGGTATGTGAGAATGCTGGGGGCTGCTGCTCTGGCAGGTTTGATGCAGGATCCAAGGGGCCAGGATGGTCAGCTTGGGATATGGGCCCAGCTTGCTGCCACAGGATTCCTCCCATTGGATGTATTTTTTCCTTGAGATCTTGGCAATTATGTGGTGAGAAAGTGACGGTTTTGAAGGTAAATATTGTGAGTGCCTGAAGTAAGGCTACAAGTCCACTTGGCTGTGAGATAATACTTGCCTGGGACACCCTCAGGGTGCGGGGTTGGGGTGCAAACAGGGTGGCTTCATGAAAAAAGAGGGGCTCTTTCTGCCCTGGCAGAAGCAGCTCTAGCTTCATTTTCTGGGGTGGGGAAACATCTGTCTGCAATCTGTCTGAGTCAAGTCAAAGCAAAGTTCAACTTCAGAGAGTCTGATAAGAGATTTGTTTCTGTGCCCTCATCACTGTCTAGGTGCAAAACTCTCCATGATGCTCCTCTCCTCCTGGCAATTCCCCCACCTACCCTTTCTCCTAAAAGAGAGTGGAGTTTGTGTAGGAAAACTCTGGTTTTGTTTGAGAGTCAGAAATGCCATGGCACCCTTTACGTGAATTCTGAATATACAGGTGGAACTTCTGCTCCAGCAGAAGGTATATTTCCATGAGCTCCCCAGAGAAGACCTGGTTGCCTAGGATGGCAAGGGCTGCTCCTCATGGGTAGTATGATCCTGTCTGTCCCTTGTTGTACATTTGTGTGCAACAGAAAACTGTCAGGTTGATAGAGATACACTGTCACTCTTTCCTACTTCTCCCAAATTTATTCAAGGGGTCACTACTCAAATCTCATCAGCAACAGCCCAGTGCATACCCAGGAAAAGATATGCATGTACAAACAGACCCCCTACCATACCATGCTAAGCAGGTGATCACTTTGTGAGCTGCATTACATGGCAAACCACAAATATGAGCAAACAACTGAATTCACATATATAGGAGATCTCTCTTGATCTTCAGTGGCCATGAGAAAACTGTTTTTTCCTCTTATCTGTGGCACAGGAGCTTCTCACCCTTTGCCAGTACCTCTGCACATGGAGCCATTGCACTGCATGCTTGCATGCATGCTTGCATGCACTGCATGCCTCTTACCATCTAAAGCATCCCCGTGGCCTGCTTGCAGAGGTGGCAAGTGGCATGCAACAGGAGAGGCAAGCATTGTGCAAGCCTGGAAATAAGTGGGATCTTGCACTTATGACTCCAAAGCGGGGAAAGCAAACCCAGAGATACCTCACCTGGGCTCTGCAGTTCTGTCTCAAGGTGAGAGCTGGAGTTCATCCATCTCAGAGACTCCTTGGCCCTCTCTGAATGCAGATTCCTGCAGGTTAGCCAGCTGATCTCTCCAAGCTTCTTCCACAGTTATGAAGGTTGGGATCCTGGGTGGACTAAGATACTGTGCTAAAGCACTTCTGTGTAGTTAGGCAGGGTGACTATTTCCCCCCAGCTTCCCATGTGGCCAACCCAGTGGCTGTTATAAATTGTTATCATGCTACTGACATCAAAAGATGTTCAAGGTCTTCCAGAGCAATGCTGACAGAAGCCTATTGTACAAGGAATTGAAAAAAACCCACCGCACAGCCCCCACACCCTGGACAACAAGCTTTGTAATCTTTCAAAAGAACGAGATAGGGTATGAGAATTTTCTCATGCATAAATTTGGTTGTCTGGTGCTTTGGGAAAAGAATACCTCCCCGTGTGCTGACAGCCACCAGTAGGCATTGGTTCTAAAACTGGCACAGCAGTTGGAGCACAGCACAGTTTAAAAGCTATGGTTAGAGACTCAGTGTGAATGCTGCCATTTTCCCTTAGGCTAGTATCATGCCCATTTTCCATGAAAGTTAAAAAAAAAAAAAAAAGAGAGAGAGAGAGAGAGAAAAAAAAATACAGTTTTAGCAGTTCCAAAAAGGAAATTCTATTAAAAGAAGTTGCCCCTCCCAGCTATTTAGACTGTTTACGCTATCAGGTCTTTGGGACATTGATTTTCTTTTAGTGTGCATTTGTGTTGGACTCCATATAGTGAGTGAGTTCTTACAATATAAATCAATTCATAACAGGTGACTGAAAGCATTTTTCCCTCAGTGCAGCAGTCTTTGTCATTGCCTAACATTTTGGAACATGATAAATATGGGGAAGAGGATTTTATAGGATTCAACTAAAGAAAAAGCCCTATGTATTTGCAATCTGAAAGGAAGCGCTGGAAGGTTATAATTTGGCAACAAAAGGCTCTGGAAGGAAGCATGCCCTAGCAACTGTCTTTGTATAGAGAGATCAGTGGCTCGTTTATCTTACAGAAGGCAACTTTTGTAACACTGTTTGCATTGTGCCCTCTAATGACTGACGTTGCCACAGGGCTGTCAAGCTAAGAAGGGGAACAGTGTGAAAGTGAACTGGGATATAAAGACCCCATGACAAAATGAAAAATGTTATAAGAAGGCCTTGCTGCTTAAATGAGTTAGGAGCCCTGTGAATGCTTAAAGGAGTGAGACATACTGGGAATTGTGTTTGTGTGCTTAGTGATGCTCCATAATGGCCCTAGTGGGTACGCCTTACAGCTAACGATAAGTCGAGGTGAGTGAAAAGGGAAGAAAATATGTGCTCTTTGCCCTGTCAATGCACAGGGATCACATTCTGCCTTCAGAAAGGTGCTGAGATGCTGGAGAAATCCTGAAGACCAGGTATGTCATTTCCCCAGTCCACCTTGTGTCCCAGCAGAGCTGCTGGGCTGGTTTTTCGGCCCCATCTCCCAGCTGCTCCATGGCATGACAGGCTATTTGCATGGCAGACCAGTCTTGCAAGTGGCCCTCCTACAGCTCTTACAGACATTAATTTTGCCCAGTGTTGACAGGCTGTTGGCTGTTTTTCACCTGCTGCCACTTCTCCTAGTATTACCCATTCTGGTCCTATCTTTCTCAATTTTCTAGCTCTCGTAGTATTTCTTTATAACTAAAAAAAATACATGTATACCTATGGGCTGCAAGAAAGGGCTTGCTAGTATCCACCGTTTCTGTTGTTTCCAATGCATAAAAATGTTTGCTGTCATGCTGGAATTATGTAAAAGAAAGAAGATGTTTTCTTCAGTGGGATAAAACTAGGTTGGAGAGACATTTTAAAGCAGAGCTGTTTTGTTGGTAATCATTGTAATGCTATTTTAAGAGAACAAATACATCAGCTTTAGGCAAGGTTTTTGAATCACTTAGGTCTGACTTTTCATTAAACTTCAGTGAAAGAGGAATATGGAAAAGAAGGTAGTAACTTAATGGTAGCACTGAGAACAAGCTGTTAAAGACTGTTTCTCTCTGCTCCTTCGGTTTGACTGCCCCTTTAGCTCTTCAGCTTCTTCTTTAGTGGCTCTGCACCCCTTGCTCTGCCTGCCTGAGAGGGGTTGGGGCCACCATGAAACCTAAGGGGACCTTGGAGAGGCAAAGTCTTCTCAGGCCATTTAAGTAGCAGTGCTGTAAAGGCACGACAGCATCGGAATTGGGAAACCTGCTGCCTTTTCCAAAGCTTATTCCCAAGACTGGAGTCTGGGCAGCTGCTTCTGGTAGAGAAGTGGGGTCAGCCAGGCCATTGCATCCCATGCCTGTGAAGGTGTTCACCCAAACAGGAATCCCACTGAGATTACGAGTCCCCAGCCCTGCAGCGAGCAGGGGCACACAGGTTTGCAAGGTGTGCTTTGCAGGCTGGGCTACTGAGCAGCCTGGGCTACTGGGCCCAGGCGAGCAGAGGGCATGTGGGCTCCACAGTGGGATCTGCGCTTGGGAGGGAGCAGCTGGTGGAGGCTGGTTGTGATAAACCCTGAGGAATGGAAACTGCAAAGCAGCACCCTTATGATAAGAATGGGGAGCACGTTCCTCCTGGCCCAGCTGGACAGCACCCCCTGAGTCAGGCAGGAGCCCAAGCCCACAGGGCTCTGTGCTGGTCCTTGCCTTTACGCAGAGGTCAGAATTGTGCTATTCTGTTATTTTTTAAGCTTTTCAGCCAGACCGTTTGTTTCCTTTTGCCCAGGTGCATGGCACCTTTACAAGCAACCAATACCAGGGGTGTCATGCCATGCCCTGCCTCTCAGTCTATCTAGATAAACACCAGCTGGCTTGATTTGCATCATCTCCAACTTGGCTCTTTTGCAGCTCTCCTTGCCACAGCATGAGAGACCACAAGCCTTCCATCGCTGCAACAGTTTTTTAATTATATATAACCTCTTTCCTAGAGTTCGCATACAGATTAATATTAATATTAATATCAATATCAATATCAATATCAATATCAATATCAATATCAATATTAATATTAATGTGTTGGTGCACAGCTATTCAGTGATTTACTTATTAGCTCTGCATGCCAAATGAATGGTGGCACAGCAGATTCTTGGGATACCCATCCTATTCTGTTTTATTTTGACCACCTTCCTTTATTCCAGCAATGCAGCATGCTCTATTATGCAGTACTTGGGCTTTCAGAAAATCCAAGCTCTTGCTCTTTAGAGCCCTGAATGCTCCTTGGTGGAGCATTTTGCCTTGCTCTCTGCTGGTGTCTTGGGATGCTTAATCCTTTGAGGGTTTCTGAGGTGCTGCTGAGTTTTGGATAAGTTTTTGGATTATTAATGCTGAGCAGCCTCTGGATGATTGATTGGGTCCCCACTGATTCTTTGTGTGGCTTTAGCAAGGAGCAAACTGAATTTGGAGGGTGAGACTATAGGCTGTGGGCACAGAAAGGGGGAGCACACATCCCCAGAGTAATCCCAAGTGTCCCCATGTCTGAGTCAGTTTCTGTTTGCAATTCTTGTCCAATGTCCTTCTCACTTCGGCATCACGATTGCAAAAGCACCAAAGGACCCCTTGGTTTTGACCATGGCACCCTCTAACTCCTTCCAGTCACCTTCCCTTCCTGATCATGTATGTCCTGGGTCTGGTACGTCCTCTACCCTTACAGCTGGGACAGTCCTGGGATGAAGGATTTCTGGAGGATGTCTCTGGCCACAGAGGTGGTTCAGGCTAGTACAACATGTCTAGCCCTAACTCAATGGCCAAAGGGCTTGCAAGAAGCTCCTACCAAAAGTGCCATCAAAGAGTTGGGACACCATCAAAACCACCAGAAGATGACCAGTATGGATTTAGTCATCTTCTGTTTCCATGCAGGTGTGTATGCTTTTAAATGTATGTGAAGAGATTCTGTAACATTGGTTTGTGTGTGGACCTTGCCTAAAAAATATGAGAGAGAGAAATTTATTGACAAGTGGTAATTTAGGAAAGGGAGGTATCTGAGAGCTTGAAGAACATTTTGTTGGTGGTAGCAAAAATGAAAATATGAAAACACAAGACACACTTTGAGGACTAAATATACCCTCCACAAATTTGTTGTTTCTTTTCTATGTTTACTTCTCATTCTTTTCAAACATTAGCACACATTTAAGCTTATATCAGTACAGTAACCAGACAGACCAAGTAGTTTCTGCAGTGAGACCAACTAATACCTGTGACAAGGCCAGATAGCTCTGAAAACAATCTTAGCTTAGTATTTTCACTTTAGCTTAGATGCTTGTGCATTCTGATTCCATCTGCACCTATCCACTGCTTACAAAGCCCAGTTGCTGTTCTGTATTTTTTGATGATCTAAAATTTTAATAGGACAGGAATGAATTAAAGAAGTTTTTGAAAGAGCTTGCTATTTTCATTTCTGCTTAAAAGTCTTGGAAAGACTTTCCAGGTCAGTTTTGAAATTTTATCTGTACTGGTTACATTAGACTCCTGTGAGGTAGCAGCTGAAATCTATTAATTACAAATGAATAAATCAGAAAGTCATCATTAGCCAGGAGTGTGTGTGGTGTGTGTGTGCAACATTATTACTATGTAATAAGCTGGAGCTGTTTACAACATGTTCAAGGTCCTCTTCTGTTTTGTTTACTGTTCAGGCTTTTCCCAGGAACCTGTTTGTGGCAGTCTTGACAGCAAGTCACGCAGTTAGGAGCAGTACATTTGTAAAGCCACAAGTTAAACTGTGTGGAAGGCAGCATTTTGCAGCAGCAGTTAAAGCCATGCCCCAGCTCCAGGCTGGATCAGCAGGCACCCCAACCACTCTGTGTTCCTCTCGATGCCAAAAGCAGCCGGCAGCTGCTGCAGCTCTGTTGGTTTCATGGCCAGCTTGTGGCATGAGCGCAGCGCCATGCTGGCAGGGCAGACTGAGGCCCCCGGCTCATCCTGAGCAGCAGGAGAAGCCAAACCATGCATTTAAAAGCAAAATGTGGAGCAGAGTAAAGCTGCAAGCACAGGCACATGTCAAAATAGCTACAGTGGATAGCTACCTGCCATGCTCCATGGGAAAAGGCAAGGTCTTCCATCTTGCCAGCAGAGCCATGCTGCTGCAGAGCTTGATCTTGTTGCATCCAGGCTGCTCGTGCCCTCTGGCTACATCCTGTTTTCTTTGCATTTGCCAACAGGGTGAGTAATGCCAGCGACTGACAGGGCAGCTGGCACCAAGTGTGCTGTGCTGGCTTTTCATCTCCAATTACCCCCTTACACTGGGCTGTCTAGCTGTTAAATTATCTGTCATGAACATGTCCGAGTATAGTCAGTCACAGGCCTTGTGCTATCCTTGATTCTTCCTTTGTGGGGCAAAAATTCTGCCTAGGATGGGTAGATATTTATGTTTCAGGGGGCCGATTTTCTTTTTTCTCATACTTATTTGTGCTGGAGATAACTGGGCACACGGAGCTGGGTGCTGAGATTTTAGGTGCTATTCCTGCAGTGCTGCAAAGGTGTATTCATGTTTATGAGAGAGAAAAAGAGAAAGGTTTTACAGTGTTTCCCAAGGATGCTTTGAATCCTGGCGGTTTTTTAATCTCTCCTGGAAGTTCATGCTGCATCTGGAAAAGGCTAAAGACCCTTTTAGATCTCAAAAAAACCAAAAAGGTATGATTGTACAATAACATGACATGCAGATCTACACATACTAACCTAACTGAAAGTGTAACTACAGAATGTTTGCCCTTGGCTGAACTGGACATCATGCTATATGCCTCCTTCTAGTCAATGCAATAGCATGTAGCTGGCGTGCTATTTCCTGTGTGTGGGCATTGCTTGTGCCCTGGAGACTCTTTGCTGTGTGTGATCCTTGCTCTCTTTCCCCTACCAGGTCCACGGGAAATGCATGTGCAAGCACAACACTGCAGGGTCCCACTGCCAGCACTGCGCCCCACTGTACAACGACCAGCCTTGGCAGGCTGCCGATGGCAAAACCGGAGCCCCCAGAGAGTGTCAGTGTAAGTAGCCACTTAGGTACGTGTCTCCAGATCCTCTGCCAGAGTGAAGTGCTTCCTCCATGAGTGCCTTTCTCCCGTGTGTCCAAGAGGCAGCACGTCCTCATGTGGTGGGGAGGTGCTGTCCAAGCAGCTCAGTGAGTGAAGAGCCACTGCCACACCCCTGCCCAGCACCCACCACGTTTGTGTGGCAAGGACAGCCCTGTTTGCACAGCCCCTCACTTGGCAATCCTCACGAGACCATGAGGGCTGTTGGTTTGGCCTTTCTCTGGGACCCAAGTGCGTCTCCTCAGAATAAGGTCTGCTGCTGTGGGCAGACTGCAGCCTACCATGGTACCTTGGAGGTGACAAGGGGCCAGATTTGTCCTCTCCGTGGACATCACTGACAAACACGTTTGCAGGAGGTATGACTTTCTGCTGCCAGATGTGGGCTCTGCTCACCCCTGGGCACTGGGGCCAGGAGGAGCCATGGGCTCTGGAGGTTTGAAGATCAGTTCTGCAGTGCCAGGGAGGATGCTTAGGGTGAGTGCTGGAAGCAGGGGAATGCAGAGGTCATGGGGCCATCTGCTTCAGTAAGAGCAGCAATCTAGCCAGAAGGGCACTGAGGACTAACCACACCACCCCAGGAAGTTTGCAGGCCTGCTGAGTGCCATCCTGCCCTGGCTATGATATTACCCATACATAAGCTACCATCAGCCTGCCTGTGTGGGCTGTGGTCATGCTCACTGCAGTATGGATGATCCCTGAGGGAATGACAGTGAATTCCTACTTACACCAGCAGCATTTGATGAGCAGGCATTGGAATAGATCTCATTTGAGCCCTGACTTTGGTCATGTGGGCATGCAGACTTCCTCCACTGCCAGCACAGGGTAAGGAGGATGCTTGTCCTCTCTCACACACCTCTCGTCCACCTGCCTTTTTCCTCCATCAGCTTCAGGGAACATCCTGACAGCACCCTCATGGCAGATGTTGTATAGGGCAGTGCTGATTTCTAAAGCTGGGAGGGAAGAATCCTTCCTCAGCAGGACCAGTGAATGTGAGTCTCTCTGTTCTGGCCTGACCACCTATGGCTGTTCTTGTACTGGAAAACATGTATTGGAAATAAAAGAGTTAAAGAAAATACTTCTTCTTAAATGTTATCTCCAGAGGCTGAGAAGGGTAGATTAAAATGTAGTGATACTTCATGCATTTGAATGAACAACAGGTTCATAGGTCAAGTCCCCATTCTGAAATGTGGTTTGAGTTTCTGTGTCTCTTTTCTATAAAGCAGTATCTTTCACTGCCTTATTGAATCTCTCTGTTCCCTTTGCCTTCGCCTCAGCGTGCAAGTGTAACGGGCACGCCGACACGTGTCACTTTGACATGGATGCGTGGCTGGCGTCGGGCAATCGCAGTGGCGGCGTCTGTGACAACTGCCAGCACAACACGGAAGGGCAGCACTGCCAGCGCTGCAAGCTGGGCTTCTACCGCGACCTCAGGAAGCCCTTCTCTGCCCCAGACGCCTGCAAACGTAAGTCAGCCACCACGTACCAGTGAAGGGCTCCTCAAGTGGGAAAGTGTCAAACAAAAGGTGAGCTCTTCTTGCCCCTCCTTGGAGCAACCTTCTTGCTTCAGTGAAGGACAGGGGGCTCTTTGAATCCTCTTTGTGATACTACTTGAAAAAAGCAGTGGTGATATTTGCAGGGTGAAAGTCTGCAGATGCTGTTGACAAATCCGTCCCAAGGATCCCTGTAGCCTGAGAGCAGGGGAACAGAGATGATTCATTTACTTTCTCCTATTGCTATTTTTGGAGAGGAAAAGCTGCATCTTGTTTTCATGTTCTCCTTGTTTGGTGATTGTTGCAACCTCAGAATCGGGTTCCTCAGCCAGCAGGGGTGCAGCCGATAAATAGCATCGCCCACCAGCTCGTGTTCACAGCAGCAGCAGGTGGGTATGGAAGGACAGACAGGAACACAAGTTAAGTGATATTCCAGAAGGTGGGACACTGAGGAGGCAAGACTAAAAGCAATGAGTCAGGCTCATGTGAAATTAAATCTTTCCCAAGCACAGAAGCAATCCAAAAGCCACACTCCCCAGGGACCACTGTGAGGATGGTGACTCACCATGGGGGACTCCCGATCCCCAAATTATGCTGACAACATTACGCTGGTCAGCTAAATATGGGGTGCAGGCATGTCCTCCTCTCTGAGCCTACAGCCACCCACCGGCTTCTCCACATTTCTCCTCGGTGACTCACTTACTATGAGGGGGACCTTCACAAGTGACAGAAAGAAATCCAGCTGACACCCTGCCTGTGTCTTTTGAGGAGACACTGAGCACATCTCTCTCCTCTCATGGAGAAGTACCTGCATGTAAAGGAGGAGGGAACCCTCCTGCAGTGGTGAGCTGCACCCCAGGCTGGGAGGGTGCATGAGGTTTCAGTTTGTTTGTTGAGGTCTGGTGGAGAACAGCTGCTTTTGTCCTGCTCCCTTGCTGCATATTGTCCTCATGAGATTCCCGGCAGTCCCACCAGTCTGTTGCAGAGGTCCTCCTCCACCTTTCAGTCATGGCAAGGAGGGGCAGCAACAGCTGAACTGCCTGTTTTACAACCCTAGTTCTCTTTATGGAAACGGAATTGACCACAGTTCATTGCTTGTGTAAATAATTACTTCACTGATGTAGTATGTACCCAGTAATTTTTTTTAAAAAGTGAATTTAATGTCTTTAAAAAGTTTTGTTACATACTTGTATACATCAAAGTTCTAGTCTCCTCTGTAATATCAGATACTTTCCCTCCTTAATTATAGCCAGAACTTAGGCAATGAACTTTTGCTTTGGAGTCTCATTAGGAAAAAAACAGGTTTAAGTCTTGCATTTAGACCCAGAGCAGAAGCTATATGTTTTTTCCTAACTCATGGATTCATCCTTGCTGATTGAAAAAAGAATGAATAGTATTAACTGACTGCTGGTAGATAGTGCAGGACGGAAGACTGAAATAAATGCTGCATGGGACCCTCAAGCTCTGAAACATCATTGTATTGTGGTTCTGGTACCTTTGCTAGGATTGTAATTCCTGATATTCTTTACATGCCAGCTCCCATCAGGGAAGAATATGCACTTTTCTGAGGCCATTGAAGACAGGTAAAGCTTTGGCACTGAGTTGAATGTGATTTTCTGGACACCTAAAAACACCACCCTTCACTCTGGAAGCAGTAAAATTGGCTCTATCTCCTTTGTCAGCTCATTCAGTCCGTTGAGGGGGTGGAGTTTCATGAGGGATTCATTGTAGGCTTGTCCTTGTGCCAGACTGCCCAGTCCATAACCTGTGGCTGTTTGCAGGGTCCAAGAGGAAGTCAAATGGCACTTCCTGGGCTGGCCAGCACTGAGCCTCCTTCCTTGCAAAGCCAAGAGGTCTCAGGACTGCAAAGCAGCCCCAGCTCAAAGGGAAGGCTGCCAGCCCTGTGCACGTGCCTTTGTGCAAGTTAGACCATTGCTAATGAAGTCAGGCAGTACACCACATCATTAGCTATGCGTTAGCCAAATTCCAGGGTTCTTGATTAAAAAGTTTCTCCCTGCCTTTATGAGCCAGAGGAAGCTGTGGATATTAGATGATTAATGTGTATTTTTGTTCACATATGCCAGTGCTTGGTCCTCCTGGCTTTCTGCATTCATCTCTGAATCACTGGCCCATGGCATTCCACTTTCCACATTTTTTTTTAAAAAAAGTGTGCCCCCATTACTCTTTAATGCAACAATCCATATTCATGAACTCTGCTATTTAAAAGCCAAAGATAACATATCTTTAACAAGAACTGAAAGATACTCCTGAGTATAGTGAGAAAAAGTTTACATTTATTTACCTTCTGCATTAAGTACATCTACTTCATCACTCTTTTTTTTTTTTTTCCTGCATTTATGAATTGCAAAGCATGATATTCCCTCAAGAATCTGAGGAAGACAACTTTTCCTAGCACAAACTGAATTCCACAAGTACAGGGATTATCTGAATGCTTTCTTTTCAGACACCCTGTTACTACAAACTCCCAGATGATTTCTTTCTGGGCTTTTCAAACCCTCACAAATGCACTCCTCCCTAAGACCCCTTCACCTCTTCACTTCTGGTCTCCTGCTGCTGGGAATGCTCCTTGCACCCAGGGACCCAGCATCTCACAGGGGAGGTGGCAGCTGCAGGGCCGTAGAAAATGACTAATGACTGTAAAATTAAATTATATAAGATCAATTACAGCCTATGCCTGGAACATTTCCAAGGACTATGCCATGGTCTGCAATAACAAGGGACGTGCGTGGAGCCCTATTATTCTTTCTTGGGAAGGCCATGGCATTGCCTGCTTGTTTCTGGCTCAAGACACCATTATTGTTCAACCACTGAAAATTTAAAAATACCTAGGTCAAAGTAAATAAAGGAGTTGTTAAGCCATAATCTTTAAGGATACTTTAAAGATTCTTGTAGGCAAAGAGTGTATATAATATTTGCTCAGGAGTAGGTGTGTACTTGATAAAATGAAATATTCTGATGTTTAAAACACCAATCTGGTGACTCTTTCCCCCCATCATACCTATGAGTCCTTTTCTTTCCATCCTCATGAGTTTTTAAGCCTCAGCTACAGTACAGTTGCAGACAATAAAATAGAGTTTTATAATTGCCAAGTTTATTTTGCTTTTCAACTGTAGGGTTTTGAGGGTAAATATTTGTCATTTCCAAAGGTTAGCTGGCAGCTGAGGAAAACCACAACAGTATCACCAATCCAGGGCAGGGAAATCCAGTTCTGCTGGCATCCCACTGACTGATTTTCCATCCCAGCCAGCACATGCAATGCCAGGACAGGCAGCTGTTAATTCATATGTGCATGGAAGTCACATGCAGAATACTGCTATGTAGTAAATAGGCTGCTAAATTGGCATTTTTAGCAATGCTGCCTACAAATCAAAAAGAAAGCAAAAGGATCAAGCTTGTGGAAGGTTTCTCTTGGTCCAAGGCTAGGGCCCAGCCATTCCTTCTCTCACAGGAGCTCCCTTGGCTGTGGAGACTCCCAGCCTCTCTGGTGAAGTGGCCACGGCACATGAGACAGGCACTGTGCAAAGCCTCACACTGAGAGTCTTACACTCTGCACCTGTGTCTCAACAATGAAATGCCATCCAACACTGCCTGTAGCTACTTTTTCTGCTGCTCAGCTGCTCTTCTCACCTTCCTGGATGTGGGTCTCCTACTACCTGTGCTACAGCGAGGTGCAGATTGTGTGGAAGGAGGAAAATGGGGTCTAAAACCAGCACAGCACAGCTGCCCATGAGGGACCAGCAGCTCCAGCTTTCAAACATTGTATAATCAGTCCTGAAGTCTTCTCCTTCCTGCCCTTGCCATAGTATGGAAGCACTCAATCCTTCTTCCATGTATTTCTTTCAAATGTGGTACAACACGCTCACATTGGCGCTCTAGAGCCTCATTTCTGAGCTTGGTGCATAGCAATGGGCTTCACTTTATGTCTGCATTGCTCAGCAAGTTCCCACTGCAGCCCATCACAAACATTTACTGTGTTGAAAATTTGCCACCCAAACCATTCAGATTAATGCCTTTCAGTGTCATCTTGGGCCTTCACCCATGATCCAAGAGCAAAAACCTTTAATTTGCCAGCCACCTTTGGAAAGTGGATTGACACCTTGGTGGCTCATTGAGGAGCAGCCAGGAAGGATGGGATCCATGGGAGTGGATATGCAGGGCTGTTAAAAATTACCAGCCTTTACAACACATCTCTTTGTGGCTTTTATTAAAAAGTATAGCCAACTACATTCTCCTTTTTATTTGTTTTTTTAATTACCTATGAGTTTGCTGCTCTTTTTCATAACAGCTTTTGTAAATTTAATATTCTTGCTTCACCGTAGTGTTGCCACTGATGTTAAATTTTATATTAGGGAAAAAAAATGTGTAAAAGAATTGTCTAAAACATAAAAGCTCCAACCCCAATGGGGCAGTATGTAAAATTCAGCTGAAACCTGACCAAAACAGGACCAAATGTCTGGCTGAGCAGTGGGTTTATCTCATTAACTGGAGGAGAATAAAAGAGCCTTAAGTGCCTGATATTTCCCCTGAAGGGCCTGAGGAATGCCAGAAATACCCTCCTCATCTAGTAGGAAAATAGAGCATTTGGCTGTATGTATCAGGTGTAAAACACTTCACAGACTTCAGGAGAAAGGTATGCAAGTCTCAGTGCACGCTGTTGAAAACTATGCTATTAAAGGTACCAGAGTTCACTGCCTGCAGCTACTTACGCAGTTTGTGGAGAGACTTTCTAATCTTTTAATTTTATATAATTATATTTGTTTGTGAGTGGAAAGGGTGGGGAAAATTTGGGGATTACTTTGGCAAAGATGTTGGAGTCATAGTCGCCTCTAAGTTAACTGCCAATATTAATCTATCCTTTAATATTTTGAAACTATACTCCCGGTATGTCAGATTCCTGAAACCACAAGAATGTTGTCAGAGCAAAATTAAATGTATGTGTGCAGCAATAAGCATTTTAAGAGAAAGAAAAATGTTGCCTGTAGTGGCTTTCCTGCTCTATTTTCTTCACAGTTGCAAAATAGAAAGATTGGTATTAGAATTTAGTGAAAATATTCCCTACTGATATAATTTTCTCAGGAAACTCAATTTTATGTAAATGACACTTTGGGCAAAGGTCTTTGAGCAGGGAATTTTTTTGCCATAATGTGTAAGGCTGACTGTACCATGTCCTGGTCAGAGAACCAAACCCTGAGGCGAGAAGAGCACAAGTCACCCAGTTACTGGTCCTGCTGGCCACAGCATCACCTGCTGACCTGGCCACATGGTCAGAGGTTTAGCTCATGCTTTTGATAACTGTATATCTGTTCTTCAAAAACATTAACATCTTTGGGGGAAAGTAGCCTTGTAACAGACATAAATTATGTTTATGTAAAAAAAAACCCTAAGGAGTAGGTAAGGAAAACTTCACACCACTTATTTTAGGGCATCCTTTCTGAGAACCCAGTATGTCCCAGCACAGTTCTAGTGCATTGTTCTGATGCAAGGGGCTGTGAGGGAGAAAAGAGAGCAGCTGGCATTTCTGACAAGCAGTCTGCAAACCCGTGTCCCAGAGAATATGCAAAAGCCTATCTCTGAGCTGTCAGTTTCCTCATTCTTTTTTCCTAATATTTTTAATTGATGGCTTTAAAAATCAGACTGAGACAGAGGCGTACATTTTGCTCAGCCTTCACTTTAATTAAAATTACTGTTCTGAGGGGTTTTTTTTAACCTCCTGGATGCAAGACAGTTGTTATTACTTTAAAAAGCAATTATGCTCTGATTCATTTTTGCAACGGAGCACCCGCAGCTGCCTAAACATCACAGCGAGGCAGGGACATCCCTGGGTAGTTGGCTGGATTAGAATGCAGATGCTGCAAGGAAAGTAATAAAGGCCTGTTTGGCAAAACAAAACACAACACCAGGGTAGGCTGACTAATTAAAAACCAGCTCACAAAAGTTAAAATTCTACCGATTCCAAAGGGAGACTCGGCTCAGATTTGTATGGGTGAGGGGTAAAAAAGCCCAGAAACCCCAGAGGTGTCCCTAGGCAGAGAGGGGGTTTTTCAGGCATCTCCCGCACCTTTGTGATGCAGAGGTTGTGCACTCCCAGATGCTCTGTCCCTCACGGTGTCCCTCCCCTGCAGCTTGCTCCTGCCACCCCGTGGGATCGGCCGTGCTCCCCCTGGGTCCCCGCACCTTCTGTGACCCCAGCACCGGCGACTGCCCCTGCAAGCCCGGCGTGGCAGGGCCCCGCTGTGACCACTGCCTCCCCGGCTACTGGGGCTTCGGTGCCTACGGCTGCCGGCCCTGCGACTGCGCCCGCAGCTGCGACCCCCTCACTGGTGACTGCCACAGCAGCAGGTGAGCTGGGGGATCTCGCCATACCTCTGTGACCTCAGTTCAGGGAAGGCTCTATTTACACATGGCAAGCAGGCTGAAAAGTATCCATTGTGTAAAATACTTGGGGTTTGGTATGGCCAAGAAGTGGGGATAGAGTGGGAGCTGAGGTTGTGGTTCCCTTGGGTACCTGGCACGCCATGGCAGGGCACCAGTGATGTTGGAGTTTTTGCTCTCAGTGCTGGTGTTAATATTTTGGGTGTTTTCCATAACCTTCACAGTTGTTTCCTCTCCACAAGCAAAATGTGGGCCTCAGGGATGTCTGAGTGAGAGGAGACCAAAGGCTTAATTTTGCTGTTGTAGCTCAGCTTATGTTGACTGTGGCTTGGAATTAAGCTCTGACTTTTAGAAAATAGCACATTTTAATAATTGACCACTCTCCAAATCTGATGTGTTGTTTTTTTTACCAGACTGAAAATATTTGTGGTATATGAATCCCTATAACGTATTTTAAACCCAAAATGGATCCACGATCCTCTCTGACAGCACTGCCTCTTGCATTTACCATCATCAAGACACACAGTCACGTTGTGTCTGGAGGATGGCCTGGTAGTGGCCCTGCTTTCCACTGGCTCCCGGAGGAAGGTTGATCATCTCTCTTTCCCCTCAACAGCTCAGATGTTTCCTGGCACAATGAAGCACCTCCTTTCCAGGCAGTGCTCAACGAGAGCGAGCCCACATGGGGCTGGGAGGATGAGCAGGGCTTCTCAGCACTCCGGCACTCTGGTAGGACTGCAGCTTTGCACGTGTTCCACCTGCCCAATCCCTCCCACCAGCAGCCACTGCAGACCTAGTCTTCTGCACTGACTTGTAGTTAGCACCCTGGCAGTTGCAGGGGGGAATGGACACTCCCACACTGACATGTGGAGGAATGTCCTTGTGACCACCTCCTTCCCCTCCGAGAGCCAGCGGAGCCTTATGGCTCATCCCATCAATGCAAGGATGTGCAAACCCATTAGACAGATGCTCCATGCTCAATGCCTGTACCCAGCATTTAGAATTTGCACTCCCAGCTCTGAATTTCAAGGCTGAATGCCCTCATGTTTTACTTCACCATCATGTTTTAAAGTTATCCTTATATTCCCTAAAACTCTACAAACCAGCAACTTTATTTAAAGGGTGGGGTTTGCCACTTCACTGGCAGGCAGTTAGGGGATTTCTAACTCAGAATTTATTTCCCCAATACCCACAACAATTTTGGCATCGCTTGCAGCTTGTGATGCGATTTGAGATGGTCTAGCATGCAGCTGGAGAAGTTATTTCCCTCCTGTGTTCCCAGCCTGGGAGAGGTGGGTGCTACGTGAAGGTTGGTGCAAGGCAGGCTGGCCCCGTGGGGCAGCATCAAGCTGTCCCCCCTTGCAGCTGCTGCATGCAAGCAGGCAAGCGTCATTTCCTCCATTTTCAGGGTGGCTTGATAACATCTCGAAGATACAATAATTGAGTTAATTGAGGGGAAAGCGCCATCATTTGTCTAGGCGACTTCATTTTAAACGTAAATAAGTATATCGTGTTATTCTTTGTTCTAAGATCACGGAAGTCATTAATCTGCCTTAACCTCTGCAACATTTCCTTTTAAAATCTTGTCTGGTACATTACGGTGTGGAAAATACCACAGGGAAAGATACGCATGTTATTTGCATCCCAAGGCAAAATAATAAGGCCTTTGTTTTCCTTCTCTTCTAATTGTAAACAAGGAGTAATTGCCCTTGGACTAAGAGTCTGTATTCACTCTCAATCTGAAAACAGTTGCAAATTTCTTTTTTTCGCATGAGGCTTGAGGACCACTTGAAAAACCTCTGGCAGTTCCTGGGCTCTGCCTGCAAATGCTTCTGTCTTTTAAGCGCAATTCACAGCTATTTGCTACCTTCTTTTCCCCCAGGTAAATGTGAATGTAAAGAGCAAGTTTTAGGGAATCCCAAGGTCTTCTGTGGGATGAAGTACACCTATGGTGAGTTGTGGGTGAGGGTGCTGTAAAGGGAGGTGCTGTGAGGCAGTGCAAAGTGTATATAAAGCATGAGAGGTGCTGTGTGTGCACTGCTCCATCCTGGCAAACCCAGGGGATACTAAGTCTAAGGGCAGATCTTCAACAAAAACGTATAGGTATCATGGTTCCAAGTCAAGGTGGGTGAAGCATCTTGTTCTGTTACCCATCGCTCTTGCTATC
Organism: Promerops cafer; assembly: GCA_013398275.1. Lineage (NCBI taxonomy): Eukaryota > Metazoa > Chordata > Aves > Passeriformes > Nectariniidae > Promerops > Promerops cafer. The sequence continues at coordinate 1,592,282 of VZSE01007196.1, read as the reverse complement.
AAAACATCCTTGTACAAAAATCATGGGAGGATGAGAGCTGGAAATGTCCTTGGGAGGTTGCCTAGGTCCAAGACAGACTATAAACCACTGTTACCCAAAACAGGTCACTGAAATGCTGTCTGTAGACAAGGTGCCCTAATCAGAGTCTAGAAATGACTATCTGAATGATACTGAACGTGAGGAGGGACTGTGATCACCACTCCATGGGGAATACAATTCCAGCACCTACTGGGAACTCCGCCTGCCAACAAAGTTCAGCTGTTGCAATGGGATGATGTACGTTGTCTATGTGTCTCTTGGATTTAAATGAATGAGAAGAGGCACTTTGTATCCCAAGACCTCCCCGGTGTGTGCCAATGGACTGCCTCCTTCATACTGTGGCAGAGCAAGGAATGCTCTGTTCAGCACTCCCTTCCTTCGCAAGGCATCTCTAGCAGGGGTCTCTTGCACCTGTTTCATCTCACACTGAAGTTGAAAATGCACAGAGAGATAGCCCATACCTCTGCAGGCTGCAGAGCAACCCACAAAGTGGAGTTCAAGGGGCTGCCAGTTGTTGAAATGTAGCCCTGGCTTAGTGATATTAGGAAAAAATTTGATTCTGCTCTGTTTTGCTTCCCAGCCACAATAGTGACTGTGTTTAATCTTGCAAAAGATAAGAAACTGGAAAAAAAAAAGTCACAAAACCTCCAAGTTCATAAATCTTGTCTAAAGTGCACTTAGGCTTCCCCCCCTTTCATCAGTCAACATGTGAAGGTGTCAGCTAAACTAGAGAGACAGATGAATTACGGGGCTCATCATGAGCTCCAGGAGGTCACACTGGGAGAGGCTGCCCCGAGCTTCCCAGCGTGAGTGCTGAATGAAGCACCACCATATGGGGATAGCTACCAGTATAGGTCGGGGGGAGGAGCTGAGCCCTGAGCCTCCACCACGCAGGGGCTCAGCAGTGGAATGCCAGGTGGTGGAAATGTGCCTGTGGGTATGAGTGAGCTCAAAATACTCCCTGATTTGCCCCAGTCCCCATCAATGTCTCACTCTCCTCCACTGAATTTGGATTTGGCAGTTCTGCAAAGCAGCAGGACTAGCACCAGTGTGGGATGAGGCTGAGGCCAGCAAAGCCTTCAGATCCATCCCTAAATCAAATGATTTCCAAAAGTGCTAAGGAATACAAAGGGTTTGCTGAGCTCCGGGGGAAAATGGGACCTCATACCCTCATGGCAGTTCCAGGGGCCGTGGCCAAAACAACTGGCAGCATTTCTGCCCATGGGTGTGGGGATGTAGGTGCTCCCCAGCAGCTGCTCTGATCCTGGGCTCCCCGGCAAGGAGCACTGGGCTAACTCCACTGTAACAAAGCAGTTGTCCTCACTGCTTCACCCAGACACCAGCACTAGACCAGGAAAAAAAGAAGAGAGCTTTTATAGTTTGTATATTCCTGGTTTTGAATTCCTGTGTTCCCAGTGATCAAGACGAAGATCTTGTCAGCTCATGACAAAGGCTCCCATGCAGAAGTCAGTGTGAAAATCAAGAAAGTCTTGAAATCTACAAAGCTGAAGATCCTCCGGGGCAAGAGGACACTCTACCCTGAATCCTGGACTAACAGGGGCTGCACTTGTCCCATCCTCAATCCTGGTAAATTTGACTCCCTGAACAGTACATCCCCACCACATATACACAGATTCATTCCTGCCCTTCTATCCCCTCATACCAATGAGCTGAGGTTGCAGCTCAGAGCTGATTAAAAATTATTGTCTGTTACATCACTTGGATTCCAACAGCAATCTCCATCAAATTGAAATGTTGTAGAGAAAACTTGGTTCATCCTATAGACTTTGAAACATACAGTTCTCTTTACATGCACAGTAACAGGCTTTCAGTTTTACCAGTCTCTGTTCCCAGAGGGAGGGAGGTGCACATCATGCCACAATCGCATGATATATCTTTCAAAGCTAAAGCTAATTTGAATCCATAAAAGCACATTTAAATTTCATTTGAGTCATGATACTGCACTGAAGTTCTAATCTAAACTCAAGGGAAGATTTCTTTTTGAAAGAAACACAAGTTTACATCTACAAGATTTGGAAGAAATTTTCTTATGCAGGGAGGGGAGAGCTCCACAGTTTTTTCCCATCTTCTCTCACTGAAATGGAGTATAACCAGTGGTGGCTAAACAGTGCATGCAGTCTCCAGTATGGACAAGGACATGCAGGTTCAGGGGTTTCTTGCACAGAGCAAAACTAAGCTCCAGCTGACACACCTCTCTTTACAACTCCGAGATAAATGAGCAGTTACCAGCTAATTCAAATTAAGGACTTTCTTTCCATAAGGTGTATACACCACTGGGAAATTGGCAATGGAAGCGTTGAGGTAGGTGCTGAGACGTCCCTTTCATGTGCAGCACTAGGAACTAGGGGGTACAGGGCTGTCTGTGGGGCTGGGTGGTGCAGGAGGGTTATTCACTGATGAGGTATTTGCAGTCTCCTTTCATGTCCACAGGAGTGACTGTCTGGTTTTGAAGGCAAGCTGCTGGGATAGCACAGCTGTAGCTAGGAAGTCTTCTCAGGTGCAAAGGTCAGATGAATCAGCAACATTAGGTAGAGCTCTACTGTTTAAGTGCAGTAAGACTTTGGATATTGCTGGAACACCATAAATCATTAATCAAATAGATATAGCTGTTGTATTTTTCCATATGCAATGAACGCTCAAGCAAGAAAGCCCAGATGCAGCTGCCTTAATATGAACCTGAAGGAATGCAATGGAAGCTGTCCAAAACTGAGCCTGCAGGGCAGCCCCACACCTGACACTCAGCTTTGCCACTCGACTAACTTCAGGGGAACTTCACTGATTTTCCCCAGCAGATGAAAAGACAGCATTAATCACAGAATCAGTGGAGGCCTCTCAGACAACAGCAGAAAGGTGGAGATGCTACTGTCTTTAGTGACAGTCCAGGTGTCTGACACATCAGGTGTTACTCCCTTGTTACTTTCTTGCCAGCTCTCATGACTTACACTGCAAAGCTTGGTGTTGTTTTGAAATGCAGCTGCTGGTCCCATGAGTATAAATTAGTCTCAGCCTCAATGTTGAAAAGAAGTAGTGAAGTTTGTTGCTAATAGGAAACTTAAAAACATCCATTGAGTGAATCTTTAAGATTCAATAATGTCAAAGAGGGGAAAAAAAGATCCCAGATATTTTTTTTAATTCATTATTTTCTTTAGCTACCACATTCATTTCTAAGTGGCTTGAAATACAATATTAGCAGATACAACCCTCTATCACAGTAAGAGCTTATGGCCTACAGGAGAATAAACCAAAACCAGCTGGATGAAAAGTCAAGCTGACATAAAACAATTTTCTGACATACAGCCATAATGGAAATCACATCTTCAAAAACATAGAGGAGATCAAAGATAAATATAAAAGTAAGACAGATGTGTTTTTATACTATTTTACAGAAGTAAAGGGATACCAAAAGGAGAGTAGGCTCTTAAAGGCTCTGACAAGAAAAAAAAACTTCCAAGCATTTGTCAAATCTCTGTGGGCTATTTTCAGATGAAAAACATGCTTAAGTTCCTACAAAGGGAACTCTTTCAACACTCTTGCACACCTTCTGCTCCACACACACACAGAGGCAGATTCTCATTCTGGGGGGACACTGAGCTGAAAGATTTAAAGGTCTCACCTCTTAGCAAGGTAACAGGAGCCCATCCCTTCCATGGCTCTGCCAAGCACAGTCACAGACAGGCAGAGAGCAGCCTGCCAGGGCAAACTGCACAGCCTCAAGTCCTGGCTTGTGGCATCTCAGTCATTTGACTCATTTTTATTTTACAGTTCTACAGTTTTACAGTTAAAATTTTACAGTTTACAGTAGCATCAGGTTGAAAATCTAGAAAGCCGTACACAGTCAGCAACCACAGCAATATTTGCTTGCTCTCTGAGTGTGAGTACCACATTTCTGTCTCAAGGGAAATAAATCTAGGAACCTTTGAAAAGTGATGTTTATAACAGCAAGACTAACTTGGCCAAAATTAATGTCTTGTGAAGGGCGATGCTGCCACACCTATATCCTGTGTTTACTTGGCAGAAGAGAGGATGTGTGCCCAAAAACTCAGATAAAGTAGAAAGCAAGTTGTAGTGCTTGATCTTTAACTTGGGAGGCATCCTCCCTTTATTCTGGACTGCAAAATGAAAACCCAAGACAACACAGGCTGCAGCCAGGATGGAGCAGGATGACTGAGAGCACCGGGCAAGGCCCATCTCCTCCTGTGCCTGGTTTGCACCAGCATTTTGTGCTCCCCAGACTGGTGCCAGAAGGAGTGGGTACAGGAGGGGTCTAATGCTGGCTGTACCCTAAATGTGCTGCAGTGGGATGCTGACCCTGGCAGGGAGCTCCTCCTGCCATTAAAGGGATTATCCTCCTTATTATCCCCATTTATGACACATTCGTGGCCCATTTAGGCTGTTTGGATCTGTGGCAGTGTTTCTTTAGCTAAGTCAAGACAAAGGCTTTGCTCTATCCCCCTGTTTAGCAGTTGTTACCTGGTTCCAAGCACTCTTTTGAGTCTGTCCTGAAAGTCAAGCACAGACCTGGATGCCTGAGAAAAGACCTGCAACAGGGCAATACAGGGACACACTCCAGCCCTTTCTATCTGTTTCTGGACAACTAGTTGAGGCTTTGTCAGACCCTACTCCCATGTCTCTAAAATATCTGGCAGAGGCAGAAATTAGCAGTTCTTTTCAGTGTGACAGGCACTCCTTCAGGCTCTTCTAGGGTACTGGTGCCAGCAGATTTGGTGTTGCCTCTCACTGGGGTCTGTCATGTCTTTGCCTCCAAGGGGCCACTGGCCACTCCGAGCAAGATACCACTGGACTGTCCTGCACTGTTCAAGCAATTCCTTGAATTTGCTGAACTGATTTCCAGGCCCAGATTTATTCAGGGAGAAGTGAGGCAGATGGCTGCCAAATGAAGGTAATAGCAGTTCCCAGAAGAGATATAAAAACTTGTAGTGCCACTCTCAGAGTTCAGCTCTCATTTATATTTAGAAGCTTACAAAGTCATATTTTGTGTCCTGCATCTCTCTGATGGTAGCCACAGGGGTCATTTTGCCATAGATACAGATAGAGCTATAGATATACAGATACACGTGAGAGTCAATATATATAAATATTTCTTTGTGTAAGTGCTTTTTTACATGGGACTAGATATCCAGGCTGGCTTTGCAGCTCAAAAGGCCTCTTAAGCATGGTACTGTGCAGTCCCTGACCACTTTGCTGGTTTGCAGGCTTGGAGTATCTCGTGGCAGGACACGAGGACGTCCGAACAGGCAGACTCATTGTCAACATGAAAAGTTTTGTCCACCAGTGGAAGTCGGCTCTCGGAAGAAAGGTCTTGGAGATTTTGAAAAGAGACTGCAACTAGAGGTGTGCAACTGCCTAGGGCATTTCTTTATGCACAAAATGCAACAGCCTCCACAGAGAGAAGACCTCTAGCATGAAAACTGGAATGTAAGAAAATAGTGCCAAAACATGTAGTGAGGCATTGAGAGTTGTAGGCGCTGTCTAATGTAACCCTTTCTGGCCAATGTTCTTTCACTTGCCTGTAGCTTCCTTGTCAGGGTCTCACCCTGAGCCCTGCTCATCTTTATGTTGAGGGAAACAAAAGGAAGGGTGGTGGATGCTTGTCTCGCTCCAGTGCAATGTTGGAGCAACTCCTGTGAAGCCACTGATCGCTCAAGACTAAATTGCCACCCTAGAAGAGCTACTGCTGAGAAGCCAAACACTGCCAGTGCCCCTAGTGTGGATCCTGAGTGACTTCCAGGGGCTCCCAGAGGATGCTGTGGGGAAGGCAGTGGCCATAGCAGTGGGCAGGTGCTGGCACCAGCGTGGCAATGAGAACCACTCTTTAGAAACACCCCCTTACAGGTTAGGACACGGCACCCATCAAAGAGAATTGGGTGCCGCTTGCTTTTAACCTGTTTGCCCTGCTGAAGGTTTCAAGGGCTAGATTCTCTGCTGAAGCTGTTGAGGAGAGAGCTGCTGGAGTGAATTGAGTCCCTCTGCCTTGGCACAGGCATGATGCAGGGCAGAGGCCAGCTCTCCACCCACTGCATGGCTGCAGAGAAGAGCCAGCTGCAGAGGGTGCAGCGTCTCTGAGCTTTTGTCCTTGAAGTGTTAAAAAATGAACCTAGCCCTAGTGTAAATATTTCTTTGTATAAAGCACTTTACTACCTGCCACTTCACGGTGCGGGAAGTCTAATTGTGTTGGGGAAAGAAGAATTTGAAGGTGGCACGTGAAAAAAAGCTCCCTGAAACAGAAGCACTCCTGAGGAACCCCCACAGTTGGACGGCATTAACAGTACAAAGGGAATGGCCAGCCTGGCACTGGCCACTCAGAATATCTGAGGATGCAATCTGAAAGATAAAGTATTTGCACTGAAGTCCCAGCTTCAGACCAGCACTTGGACCCCGTGGGCAGGACTCCAGCAAGATTTTGCAAACCATGTGAGGAGAAGAGACTTTGAGATAAAAATGCAATTGCCGGAGGAGAAAAACTCTGACTGCAGGAAAAGGAGTGGATGCAGAGAATGGAAAGGACTTGCATTCACATATCACAACCCAGTGATTCATGGTGGGCCTGGAGTTTATTTTATTTTTATGTTAGTATTTAAAACTGAACATTTTATTTGTTTTCTTCTGTGTTATTTTTTGCAATATATACAGCCATTATACTTCCTCATTAACACCAGTATGAAATATAGCACAGTTTACTGCAGTTTTCAGCACTAAAATATATCTTTTCTGTAAAGCATCTTTAAACCACATTGCATAGAGTGTATTTTGTTCATGAGTGTGAGGGGAAAGAAGACATACAACACCAGAAAAGTCACTAGTCTACCAATCCACTTTACGTATGTATTTTTCTTTCAAGGTCCTGTGGACTCACAAAAAAAAAAAAAAAAAAGATACTATTTTGGTAATTTGTTTTTGTATCTCTTGTATGTAATAAATATAATATGATCTCAACATCTTCTTCTCCTGTTACTGTTTATGCCAATGGCAGCAGGGTCTTCATGCCTGCACTAAAGAGCACAAGCAAAGATTGCACTGGGTGAGGAGAAGCTGCCATGGGGGATATTTTCCTCTCTGGTTGGGGGGTAAAATGCAACACGTGGTAGAAAGCGAAGTAGCATGGATGGCTCACAAAAATCCCATTTCACCTCTTGTTTTGGGAGGTTTATAAGCTCTCCTCATAAGAAGGGGAATTGTACCTAAATATTTTCAAAGCTGGCCAGATCCTTGCCTCCACACAGGCTTGAAGGCTGAGCTGCAGAGCAGGTACTTATAAGAAGCAAGTCGGGGATGGCAGAAATAAGGTTTTTTCTCTACATTTGAAACTGCTAGGGGGAAACAAAAGGCTGTGGGAAACAAGTGCTGTGGCAAAAGGTCTACAAACACACTGCAGAGTGAAGTCAAGCATCAGAAATTAGTGGCCAGGGGGTCAAGACATAATCCGCAGTGTGGGCAGCAGCTCCCCGGGTGGGTGGTTAATCAGTGACTACGGCAGCACCCATCTCCCTGGTGGAGGAGAGGGCAGGGACAGGCTCTCCTATGGAGGTACTCAGAGACCAAGAGCCTCCAATAGCTCTGTTTTGATTTAAAACTGTGCATTTACCTGCTTGACATATTTTTAGCTTCATTTTATTTCAATGCCACTGAAAATGCATTCACAATGGTTCATTGATTCATGTGACCTTGTGAAACCTGGTGGGTGTGATCCCACTGTCCCAGTGAGCTCGAGCACTGTAGGAAACCAGGATGGCTTTGTCGGCAGTGCTGCTTACAGCACCTTGTCTGATTCCTGTCCTAGCCTTGGAGCTGGGCACTGATGGTTTTATGGAGGAAAGGGGTTAACTTCTGTGGGGCAAATCTGCCCGTGAGAAATTTCCGTCAGGGGATTTTGGCTGGAAGAAGTGTCCCAATACCAGGAGCGGGTGAGCTGGATATCAAAGAATCACAGAATTGGTTGGGTTGGAAAAGACCTCTGATATCATTGAATTCAAGCTTTGACCAGTCACCACCTGATCAGCTAAGCATGGCACTAAGTGCCATGTCCAGATGTTTCTAGAACACCTCCGGGGATGGTGACTCCACCAGCTCCCTGGGCAGCCTGTTAGGGTGTTAAACATCCTTCCTGTGAAGGAATTCTTCCTGATGTCCAACCTGAACCTCCCCTGGCACAGCTTAAGACTGTGTCCTCTTGTCTTGTCTCCTTTCAGGTGGCTGTAGAGAGAGAGAGAGGAGGTCTCCCCTGAGCATCCTTCTCTCCAGGCTGAACAATCCAAGCTCCTTCAGCCACTCCTCACAGGACTTACCCTCTAGACCTTCTCTATCCCTCTATTCATATGAGATCACAGGATGGCCAGACAGGCCCTCCTTAGCAGGAAAACCTTCTTTGGACACTAAGTCTTTGCAGCTCAGTGAGTTAATGGAAGCAGCCTGCCTGGTTTATCTGTTTACTCTCCTCCATTGTGTGTATGAGAAGAGGATGTCTGTCTCTGCCCACCTGAAGAGTAGATGTATTGTTTGATGATTCCAGGAGTAGCAATGCCTTGACCAGTCCTTCTGTGTGACAAAAATCAGTGGCAGGAAAACAACCCAGTCATAATCGAAGTTGGCAACAGCACCCACAGAAGGGTCTTTTCTTCCAGAATTGCCCCACTGATGCAGGCAAAGCTGGCAGCTGAGGCCAGGCTGCCCTTTCTGGATTCTGCTGCTCCTGTCAAGAGGTGAGTGCTGGATTTTCAGGAACCAAAGATGGGAATTGCCACGGTTCTCCCTAGAGCATCCTCATGCTGTCCTTATGCCTCAGCTGCACCTAAAGAACGAGTACCTCCCTGCTGCTGAAGGAAGCATGGTGGAGTCTTCCTTTTTCCAAGGCTGGAGGCCAGATGTAAGCAGTGGCCAGGGATCAGTGATAGGGGCTGGGGCTGCCTGCCAGAGCCCCCGTGCTCCTGGTTGTCTGTCAGCACTGCAGGAGTGAGTCACGTTGGTAACCTGTTGGCTGGAGGAGGTAAGGCAGGTGTGTTGGAACCAGCTGCCACCACAACACTGACCCTGGCTATACATGGCAATACAGCCCCTCCTGCACAGCAACATATGATCCAAACCTGTATTCCTCCAAGGCACTCACAGGACACCTCTTTCACTCCTTCTGGTGGGCATGAGCACTTCACTCTCTGGCACATGAGCTCTCAGATGCTTTGGCACAGAGAAGGGAACACCTGGCTCCAACGAGTTTTCAATGCCTCCTAGCACTCTTCGAGGCAGATCCTGTGCCATAAGTATTGTCAGGAACAGGCACTAAGCCGCTGTGGCTTTCTCCACTGTCTTCTGCCACCACTGCTACCTGTGGAAGAAAGCCACAGATCTGTCCATTAGTTTTCCCCAACCTGAAGCTGGGTTCTTGGAGGAGGCTGTACTCAGAGACATCTCACATCCTCTTTCAGAGAGGTGGCCTTACACCAGTACCTGGAAGCAGGGTGAGTCTCCCCAGCTGTGCAGGGCCCTTGTGATGGGTACCTCTGCCCAGCCCATTCATCAGGAAGCAGGAGGTGATTAGGTGAAGCATCTGCTTTTATTCAGTGTAAGACCATTTTTCTCCTTGGATCACCTCAACAGACACTGACCATGCTTATGGCTCTGAGTGCAAGGAGGGCCAGCGGAGAAGCCACCTGCAGGCCCAGCCACATCCATCCCTGCAGCAGCAGCTGTCCATGGATCCCCAGCAGCATGGCCCCCTCTCCTAGGAAGTGCTACTGATGGGAGCCTCCTCATCCCAGACCAAGCCCTGTTGGGCTACGGAAATGTGGTGCCCTCCTGCCATGGTGAGAGGCTGGAGAGGACTCAGGGCTGTGCTGCCTGCATGTACACTGGGCCACTCAGTCAGCAATTGCTCGCCCCTGAGGAATGCAATCTTCCAGTTAGAGTGGAAAATTACTGGCATGTTTAATATAGTTGCTCCAGCAGGCTAAATCTTCTGGGATATGACCGTGTTGCTGAAAATGACTGAACATCTGGGACTACGGGCCTGCCTAAATGGAAATCTGGGCTGGTATGGGTAAACATAACAATTCAGGAACAAATAGCTGCAGTGTATTTTTTTTAATCTTTATTTTTAGTTATCGTATTGACTTCAATATCAACACAGGATAGAATAAACATCTCAAAAATGTCCGGTGGCTGCTGCCTCAGCATCCACAGGAGCTCTCTCTCTGATAAGACTGGAGGGGATCAGCTGTCTGTGGGCCTTCTGGGCTGATGTGTTGATTTTTTGATGACGTGTTTCCAAAGCATGCTCTTACCCAGGGGTCACAGCTTCTTGCCTCTCTTTTCCCACAGTTCAGAACAGAAACCTCGTGAATGCCTTGTATTGCTACAAGGGAAGGCAGTGATGCCTCAGCAAGGCTCAAAGGCTGGGAAATACACTATATATGGGAAACTTGTAGGCATATTGAAAATGTTAGCATGGCCAAGAGGCCAAGGTGCTGCAGCAGGCATTGGGAGAGCCACTCTCTGTGTCTATCTCATCTCCTCACTTCTCCCTCACTCTTAGGGCTCCTTTGAGCAAAACCAGTGCTGGGTTGCTTGAACATGTGATGTATCATTGGTGTGATGCACTCCTGGGTACACTCAAGCCCAACCGAGTCCTGTAGCCCAGAGAAATGTCATTGTGCCCGAGCTTTGTTGCAATGCCATATGCAGTTCTGGGTATCTCCAAGTACTACCTGGATGCTCTCTCAGCTGTAGAAGATATGTAAAAGTAGTTTGCCAGGCCGCTGAAAGGTCTAGGGGGGCTGTGGGCATGGATGAAGGTGTGGGTATGTGCATTCCCATGCCCACTTCTTCATTTCCCATTTTCCATCTGCTCATGTCGCTGAGCTTCCCCTGACCAGGCAGGTTGCTCATACTGGCTCCATTTCTTTCTTTGACCTCTTGTCTCAGACTTCTATATAGAAATTAAATACTGTTATTTAGCACAGGACATGGCTTTTAAGCCATCTGGAAATGAGGGCTGGCAAAAGGCCCTCAGATCTGTATGAAAATTGCTGAGAAGAATAAAGTTGCTTCCTAAAGCAAACATCAGTGCAATTTCCCCAAACTGACTGACTATCTGTGGACAGGGGTATGCACCCCTTCTAGCAGGTACAAAATGCAGCCCAGCTCCAGGCTCAGGACACATGCCAAGGTACACAAACAGGTGAAAAAAGATCAAAACCAAACAACCATCCATTAGGCTGGCATTGACCTGGAGGAAAGGGCATTCCTCACTGCATTTCCTGTGGCAGATTCACACATGATCTCTACCTGGAGAAATATCTCAGTAGGAGATATTTCTCACATTATTACCTCAAGATGTATACGTTTAAAAAATATGTTTGCTCTCCGTCTCTGCTGTTCATCAAAGCTTTCCTTGATTTGCATCAGGTGCAACTCACATCTGGACCTCAAGCATTTGTGAAGCCTCTGCGTGGTCAAATCTGCTGCATAATCTCTGCTTGGGCTTTATCTCAGTAACACCTGTAGGAGAGCAGAAAACATTATTTCAGATAAACAAACAAGGAGAGATTCACCTCACCTAATGTGAGGTGCTGGTGGCAGACAGTGGTCAGGACAGGATCCTCCAATCCCCCAAGGTTGCAGAAGATATCCAGGAGCACCCTGAGGGGTCATTACAGCTGCCCAGCTGCCCCACAGGGGCAGCTGAGGGGGCAGGAAGATGCACAGGCACTTGTGTAGCTTGAGGAGCATCAGCAAGATGCTCTTGGCATAGAAGCAGGGGATTAAACTAATGCTTAAGGGAAGCCAAACAGAACAGAGGTCCAAGCAGGGACACTGTCACCTCTGCAGCTGTGGGCACATACAGTGACAAGGGACCCCAGCCACAGGAGACAATGAAGCTTCAGCATTTGCCCCTTGCTGGGCATGGCTGCCTGGACCTCATTGGCCTCTTTCCCTAGAGAGCTACAAGAGGCCATTCCTTGACCTGAAGCAGGTCCTCGAAGAGGCCCAGAGCTGCTGGTGTGACTGGAACAGGGAGGCTGATTCAAGAGAGTCTGAACCTGGTCATGGCAACACACGCAGCCTGCAGTTGCCTAAGGGGGTTGAAAATGCTCATGTGGAGCTGTGTGTGCAAACTGAACATGCCCAGAGCCACTCTGCAATGCAAGCAACCCTGGTCTGTGCCATCAAACACCTCTGCCACACACATTTTGGGAGGGATGCTGCCCCTGGGCGGCCCCAAGGCCAGGGGGTCAGGAGGGGATGAAGTGGGGGAAGCAGGGCTGTGCCGTGAGCCAAGCTGGCAACTCTGCGGTACAGATTCTCACCTTCCAGTGCCTGAGAAGTTCCAGAAAACTGTGTCATTTATTTGCATGTCTGTACCTCCGCAGAAGCAGCAAGCACATCCTGCCCTGTGACTTGGCCCTCGCTGCAGCCAACATCTACAAAGGCAGGAGGAAAAAAACAACAACAAGAAAACAGAAGCCAAGTTCTGCAGCAGAGGGGGAATAAAAATATTCCCCTGGTCGTGGCGGGTGACCGGCAGAAACCCCGAAAGGCACTGTAAATACAATGTACCGCGGCTCGGACAAACAGCCCGGCCTCGACGCTGCGGGGAGCAATCCCGGCAGCAGCGCTCCGGGACCAGGGACGGTGGCGGTGCCGGTGGGACGGGCCAGCACGCCCGGTCCTGCTCGGGGACATAAACAGGACGCCCCACCTCTGGCTGATAGCGATCAGCTGGACAAGGCAGATGAGGGAAGAGGCCGGGGCCCCGCTGCGCCCCGGTCACCTCTGAAATGACAAAGCAGTATTGCGAATGACAACATACAAGCAATGCTGCAAAGAGCTTCCACCCCGACGGGCAAGAGGGGGAGACGATCCGTGGCACTTCTGCCGCAGAGTGCAGTGGGGTCTGCACCCTCGCCTGTGCTCCGTGCTGGTGACTTTTTAACACATTAAAAGCACTAACGACTGAATTCTTCTGAGCAAAAAGCACTTATAATTGGATAATGGCCACTGAGCATCAGTAGGTGGGTTGCCTAAAGCCTGAAGGAAACCATGAGATTGTTTTTCCACCCACAGCCCTATTATGAAGATGACAAGGTCCTGCTCTCTGCAATTCCTATTAATTTTACTGCCTGACCTTCAAGATTTATGACAGCTTTGTCTGACATTCATGGGGCAGACAGGTATTGTTACATGCCGACGTAGCCCAGGTAGCAGCCATGGGTTGTTCTCCACAAATGACTGCACTCCAGTCAGCTTTGGAAAACTCCCTGCTTTTGTACAGGGAAATACTAAATAAATGAGAATCACTTTAAATTCCAGTCTCCCTTTCCACCCTCAGGGAAACACAACACATGCCAGAGAATAGAAATCACTGCTCATCCTGTATTCAAACAACAGGCAAGCTTAAATCCTTAGAAATCCTTGAATACCCAACAGATGATGACATACACTGAGGCCATACCATACTTGTCATTTAAACCCTCTGTGACTTGAAAAAAATCAAATACACTGCAGCTATACTAGCCAGGGGCAAAGGAGGAGTGACCAGCTGGCATCCTCATTCTTTTCCTTCCAGGACTCTGGTTTCTCTAGCAGTCTTTTTTTATCCTCTGTGTAACATCCAAAATAGAGAGAAATCAAAAAGAACTAAAATAGCAACAGTACAAGAAAAAACAGGAGTTCCTGTTCACAAGGCTATCCTGGCATTCATCTGGGGTTGTTGACATATTTAATAGTCATCCAGTCTCTGCCAGCTGGATGCCAGCTTCAAACTCAAACCCACAACTGTGATAACTTCTTGCTTCATGTTACAATTAATGCACTGTTATTTCTTCCTGCAGTGTGTTAGCAGCACAGCTTATTCTGAGGAACAGCTTATCTGAAGGCATCCTGAAAAATAGACCTACATGGGTAATCTCCAAGTTTCCCCCACCTGGGGAAGCAAGGATTTTGCCTCCATGTTATGTTAAGGAAGGTTTTCTTCTGAGTGAATTGTAGCAAAGAAAGCCTATTGCTTTGCTGGCGAAGAAATATGAGGGTTACCGTCATTTTAGTACAATTTCTGTAATGTTACGAATGTTTCTTCATTAAACTGAAGAAACAATTTTAATTATCTGTAGTGCATAGAGATACATGTCTTCCCAATTCCCCCTTCCACTGCAATTTTCCCCCTGCCACTCACCGATTAAACACTCTTTTAGTAATAAGCCATAAAGGTTACTGACTCATCCTTTCTCTCACCGTTAAGGAAGTGGAGAATTGGTCGATTATACTAAGCATCACAAAACTTGAAAAAAATGAGATTCCTGTTCAGGGATCCACTGTTTTGCCCTTTATAAACTGAGAAACAAACTTCAGGTATCAGTTCCCAGCCAACACAACATTTGCATGTGTTATAATTAGATATTGGTTTTGTTGCTGCTTAAGGCTGCAGTTACAATGCTTTCCACTGCAAACTCACTTGAGCTGTGGGACTTGGCCAATGATTCTGACCTTTTCTCAGCAATGAAATACAAGTTATTTTTGAGAGAGCTGGTACCTCCACATGCTTTTTTTCCCTTGATGCTGCCATGCATCCATGATAACTTTATTAAGCAGAGAGGAAATAATAACAGTGATCTATTTTAGCATGTACGGGGAAAGATTTTTTTTTTAATGCAAATGGTACACAATAAAATCCATTTTGACTCTGTATCACATCGTGTGACATGAGAGTGAACAGAGATAGCTACTGTTCTGAGCAAACAGACACAAAATAACACAGTTAATAAATTTTTTCCTTGACTTTGCCTCCCTCGCATTCACAGCCTTGGAGCCCTCCAGTATCTTTAGCTGCTGATACGCTGCCCGCTGTGCTCGGTGTGACAGTGAATTCCAGGTCCCTGTGCTGTGCCTGTCCCCCCAACCCTCGCTGCCCTGGGAAGGTCCTTCCTGGCACTGGTTTCTGTCACATCCTTCACGCAGGAGCAGCACGGGGAGCCCTTAGGGCTGCTTTTCTCCCACGTTCATGGCAGCTCAGCACACGTTTCCTGGCACCCTTGCGTGGGCAGCAGCCATGCTGGGGGAACATCCCTGCAGGCTGCAGGGGCTGCTGGCTGCCATGGTCCTTGGGTGCAAGGGCAGTGTTGATGCTAAGAGTGAGCACAGGGAGCTTCTCCAAATGAGTGACTGCACAAAACAGAGACAGGAAAGGAGATGAAGTGACAATAATGTCCAAATGGAACTGAGATGGTTGCTGCAGGCAGAAATGTCCCCACTATGCTCGAGTACCATGCATGGGCCCTGTGAGCTTCTCAGAAGAGAGCATCTAAAAATATCCTTTCACAAAGAGAAATGGCAAACATTAGTTTGTGGCAAGGAAGAATCTGTATGAAGACATTAAGTATGGCAAAAAACCTGGAAGTGGGCAAAAAAGACAACCACTCAAAATAATAATAACCACCTTCAATAACCTAGCAGGAGCTGGTAGTCAAGGGCTTGAAAAAGCTGAATATCTGTAAGTCTTGTTTTGTTTTCCAATACAAATCATCCAGGCACATTACAAAACACTGAAAGCTTGAGGTTCATGTTTAGTAAGCACTTTCATTGACAGGTATGGGGATGCATGTTGGGGAATTGCTGAGCAGCAGTCTCAGCACGTGTGCTCAAAGACTTGCCTTTTTTTCAGCTGAACCTCTTGGTTCAGTAAAAAGTGTCACTTCTTGATGAGTACCTTCTTTCACCTCTTCCCTTACACCACCATGGACACAAGGCTGACTTGAGGAGGGCAACAAGGCTGGTGTGGGGCTCGGAACACAAGCCCTATGAGGAACAACTGAGGGAGCTGGGATTGTTTAGCCTGGAGAAAAGAAGACTTAGAGGTGACCTTATCACTCTCTGCAACTTCCTGAAGGGGAGTTGTAGTCAGGTGGGTGTCGGACTCTTCGTCCAGGCAGCAACTGACAGAAGGAGAGGACACAGTCTTAAGCTGCACCAAGGGAAATATAGATTGGATATTAGGAAAAAGTTTTTTACAGCAAGGGTGGTAAAGTACTGGAATGGTTTGCCTGGGGAGGTGGTAGAGTCACCATCCCTAGATGTGTTTAAGAAAAGACTGGATGTGGCACTCGGTGCCATGGTTTAGTTGAGGTGTTAGGGCTGGGGTGGACTTGATGATCTTGAAGGTCTCTTCCAACCTAGTGATTCTGTGATTCTGTGTGATAGCACTCCAAACCTCAGCTCCCTAAAGGCAGAGACGTTTTTGTGCCCACCAGCGCCTGACCCCACCTGGGCCAGGGGCTGGCTCCTGCCCCCAGCCAGGCGCCAGCTGGGAGCAATGTCTGCATTAGGAATGGCTCCTGGCTGGCACCTCACCTTGCTCCAGTCAGCTGTGGGCAGAGCTCAGTTCCTTGGGTTGATTGCTGCACTGAAGGTCTGCAGGGCAAATTGCACCACGCTACCTGGCACTCCGCGGGAGGCATGGATGTGCAGCCATGGGCCTGCAATTTACATTTAAAGAATTAATAAAAATTCCAGGCTAGAGAGCTTCTGTGGAGTTTATAACCTTGACATTTTTTTATCACCCCCTGCCTTGTTTCTTTTCCCCTTTTTAACCAAACCAACCCATACAAATTAGTATTTGAAAGTATGCAATTAGCAAGCTGCTCCTGCAGCTATGCAGTTCTCCTGCCACCCAGTTTCCCAATGGGGGGAAATCAACAATAAAGAACAAAGAAAAGAATTTGCTGCCTCATATTAATGACTGCTGTTTGAGGACAGCATTTGTATTTTAAATGAATGGCTTGCTGAGGACAAAAAGGTCAGAACTGCATTTTATGGTAGCGATAGAATAGCAGGAGGACAGAAGAAAGGCGAAAGCTGCGAGCAGACAGGCGGAACAACACGCTCTGCTCGCCGGAGAGGCTGGGATCAGCGCCCGGCCGCGCTGAGGCCACGCGATCAGGAGTCAAAATACGGGCACGGTCCTGCAAGGTAGTGAGGACAGCGGTGGGAGAGGAGAACACACATCCCAGCCAGCTCAGTGAGGTCTGAGGCATACAGCATGGTTCAGGCGTACAGCTCAGCCCAGTGATCCCCCCAAAATCCTTCCCTGCTGCAAAGCCATATGGATCCATCTCCTTGGAAAAGGAATATTTTTCGTGAACTCTGAGGCCCTGATTGTGCATTGTGCCTCAAGATGCTGCCTGTGGATACACAAAAAGACCCTGCCAACATCCAGCAAGAAAACCTGTGCCTTTGTGTTGAGTGCAGCTACCTGGGAATGTGCCCTTTGGTACCGTAACATCTTCAAATTGCCTGAAGTTAAATCTAAATTGAGAAACCCAAATGAAACCTGATGTTGATTCAAGTATACTGCAAAACTCCAGCCCTTGTCCATAGGTATTGATCAGCACCTTCCTGAGAACTGAGCCAGCTGGCTCTTTGAGGCCTCAGGAAAAGGTGAGCCAGTGTGGGACTATTTTAACTAAAAATATGCAATCAGAATGAAAGAGTCACACCGCAACTGATGACAAAGCTATCCAGAAAGAAACATAAAGTCACCCAGGGAACCCTGAGATGGACATTCCACTGGGGTATTACCTGAGCAGCCAACTTATAGCCAACTTCTGCAAAGTTGTTGAGAGCAGTAAGAAGCTTCTCCAAGCACAAGGGCTTTTGCCACTAACCTTCTCTGGTGTGAAGCAGCCCGCGGTCCCACTGGGCCAAAGGGACTGACTGGATCCCTGCAGGCTGTGTCTGGGATGTGTAGCTCCCTGACAGACCCCTGGGTGAGAGGTGCCACACTTGGCACCCCCAGGACACTTGCTCTTCCTTTGCCCAGGAACATCCCCATCCTGGGCAGCCTCCCTGCTGCTTTGAACTGTGGCACTGTGACTGTGCAGCTCTAGCAAGTACCCAACAGCAAAATCATATTGGTACACAGTCAGAGAGGGCAAAATCGGGTGCCCTGCTGCCACCATCCCTTATTTCCAGAGGTCTTATTCCTGGTTCTCTACAGTGCCCTCTTCTCCTCCTTGGGGTCATTCCTGTTGCTGCCATCACCTCCTGCTCACTGCACATCTCCTGGCTGCTTTAGCAGGAGCCCAGAGTGGCCAGTGTGGTCCTGGAGTGTTTGCACTCATTTAGGGCCTTCCTCAAAGGAAAGATGGACCTCTTGCCTCAGCCTCATGGCCACTCTGACTCCAGAGCGAAGCGTTTGAGGAAAAAGTAGGGTATGTTAAAACTGAGTGACTGCTGAGCTCTCTTATTGAGTATAATAGGACAGTGAATAGCTTTTCATTAAGTGCATGTTTCTGGCAGTGTAACAAGCCCTTACCTGCAATCGTGTGTGAAGCACAAATGGCCTAAAGGCATCACACCTGAAGGAAAAATTCCAGGCCCTTCAATAGTGTATTAACATTTTTAGCATACATTCAAAATGTTGAGTGCAGTAGGAAAAACATGTGTTATGGTCCCTGGTGCCTTGGTAGTCCCTGAGAGACAAGAAGGAAGGCTGCAGCTTTCCAGCACTGACTTCCTGGCATACATCCTTCTTTTAAATATTCAAGCCAGGACAGAAATCAGAAAATGAGCTGGAAAGCAATGATGGCTGCGCAAAGAAATGCACTTTTTGAAACAGAGTAGTTAGGAATGTGTTCCTGGAAAGAGTGACTGTAAATCTGTGAGCCAGATAAAGCTGATCCTCTGCCACCCTGACTCCCCTACCCATGATTCTCCTACAGCAGCTCAGAGATGCCTGAGAATCACTGAATTGCCCAGCAGCTCAGAGATGCCTGAAAATCACTCTTGGACTTTCTCCAGGAACTTTGGCTATGAAAAGAAACAGCTAAAAAAGTATATATTTAAATAGGTGCTCCCATGGTGCAGGTTAGTCCTTATGTTGATTAGAGCTCACAAAAAAAAAAAAACACTCCAGGCAAGGAGGGGTGAGAAAAGGTGTTATTTCAGGAATCATCACCCACTAGGATTGACAGGCTGTTAATTGAGTATTTTTGTCTGATATGGAGTTGGAGAGAAAGAGGTGCTGGTGTTGGACAGGATGCAGAAGCAGCAAAGGCTTTACTGACTTCTCCTCCCACGATGGCACCTGAGGCACAGCACGGAGTCCTGGCTCAATAGCAACAGTGGCCGAGCATGACTGGGGCACGTTGCTCTGGGCTTCTGCATGGCACCAAATGCACCTGCAAGAGCAGCTAAGAGGTTGTCACAGCTTCATAAGAATTTGCTGAATGACCCCAGGTGCTGGGAGGGGCTGGTGAGAGCTGGCCATGACCCTAGGGCAGGGTTTCCCCAGCCCTTTCAGCTGCTGGAGTGCCCCTGAGAATAGGTGGCACCCTGACATGCAGCACTCCTCCCCCAGTTCCGCCACAGGCTTTGGAGGCAAAGAAGCTATTTTGGCCTTGACTTTTAATTCTTATCTTAAAAACCCAGCTTGTTTATGGCTTACAGGTGTCAATAGGAGAAAGGTGCGTGGATATAGGAAAACAACTTCAGAGATGTACCTTGCAAAGATGATTTATGTTTCTGCCATTTTTCAGTGCTTGTACCAAGGTTTCACCAACCTACAGCCCAAAAGTCTGCCCGGAAATATTCTGCATAAACTGTGCCAAAGTTTAGCAAAACAAATTTGCCTGGCACAAGCAAGAGACTGGGAGTAGGAATTCTTGAAATATGCTAATAATGTCTCAAACTATTTTTCCCTTAGCTGGGAAATCATTCTGCTTGAAATAGAACAGGCAGGAAGATGACGGAGAATTTTTATAGCAGTCCCTGAGCCACAGAACATGAGCAAATTTCGTTCTGTTTGGGATAGCTTAGAAAACACTTTCAGCCCTTTTGTGTAGATGAGTTTTCCATTTAGTGGAAGGGAAAATAGTAATATTACTGGCCTCTGTTTGCACTGCCAGCCTCTGTACTTCCACAGAGATGGAGACACAGAATTTGCATCCATTTTCCTTCACATTGTGAATGTGAATTAAACACATTCGCAGTCTGTAAATAGAGGACTTAGTAAAGCAACCCTGCTTGCTTGAATAAGTCTTTTAAGCTCCTCTGCCCTTTCTGCCCCATGGCTGCATAGATAAATAAAGAAAAGGCCTTATTATATTTGTGGTGGTTAAAATTAAAGGTCTATGCTAAACAAAGTAAACTAAGCCTTCACACTTGTCCCCTATCACTTGCTTGCTGCTCCTTAAATCCCTTTGCTTAGGTTCTATGAACTTGGTGGGAGAACACTATTCTGGGAGAGTGTTAAAGCTGGAGTGGTTGTGTACTGACAGTGGTTGTGTACTGACAGTGGTGGGGTCTTTGCCAGATATGAGGCCCAAAGGCACCCAACTGATGTGCTGCATCTGCCATGTTCATAGAAATAGAGAGTGCTTTATCCACATCATTTTTATAGTTACTGAGATGCTGTTAAAAGGGAGAGAGAATCCGTGACAAATTTTCAGACTTGAAAGCCCATCTGGTTTGAACATGGTCGGTTGGGATATAATTGTCTGGGGGGTAATCTGGAAGAGGATGAACCAGCCACCCCTTGTCAATTATGTATCATCCATTCATACAAGCATGCATCCATCCAGGTGACAGCTGACATGTTTTTTGGAAACAAAAAAAGAAAGTGGAGGGTGAGAAAAGACTACTCCACCCCAACACTGCATCCCACATGCTGCAAAGCACAATTTTGCCCCTCACATGCACCTCCATTCCCCTCAAGGCATCATCCCAGTCTTGCCCACAGCCAACTGGAGCACTGTATCGTGGCACCCTACTTTTCCCAGAGCCCTCCCAAGATCCTGCAGCCACATCAGAACTTTGCTTCTCTCCAGATATCCTCACTTCTCCTCCTTCAGGTCCTGGCCATCACTCACCCTTCTCCTCCAAGCCTCTTTAGTCCTCGTGGCCTCTCTCCCAGTCCTGCTCCCCAGGTGTTTGGGAAACATGGCTGTTGTCCCTTCACTCCCCTGTTGTCCCATAACACTCTTCCTGCCACAGCTGGTGGAATCACCTGGTGGAATCACCTGGTCCGTCCTTTCGTGGGCTCACAGACCCTGTGTGAGTGGGTGAAATCCCAGGGTATGGCACCATGCATCTTCCAGGCAGCTCCACAAGATGATGGTCCCACCTAAGTAGAGCCAAAGTTTCTAGAGGAAGCAGAACTAGAGCTGTGATGCTGAAAGTCCCAAATTACTAACACTGACAGACATGAGAGACCTTTCCTATCTGACCTCTCCACCACAGTCTTACTCCTTTGTGCTATGACAGTATTCTCCTCCAGAAAGCATGCTGCTTTCTTTTAAGGAGTGGGAGAAATTGCAGGGTCTGCCCCTCCAACCCTGTGCCTTCAGTCAGCTGTTAAAGGAGTAAAACTTAAAGGCTGAAGGTCACGATAAAAATGGTGCTGGGGATGGGTAGGATGAACACCTTCAGCATCCCTCAGAAAACCTCTGAGAAACATGCAGCTTCCCTGGGATGCTCCAAATGTTACTCTTCAAAGTGAGAAACCTAACTACTAAAACAAGCTCTTGATATTTTCTGCAGAAGGTAGGTGCCACCCCTGGGCAGCAATCAGCATCTCTCCTTACTCCTGGTGCCTTTCAGCTTACTGCCTGCTCCCAGCAAATCCTCCCAGCTGGCAAACCTTTGGGTTTGCAGACTCAGAGCAACTACCATTTACTGCTCACACCTGGCTCATATCACACTCCTCCTCGCAGAAATAGCCTGTAGCCACAAGCTTTACTGTGCTCAGGTCCCCATCAGACCAGGGTGTGCAGCACAAAAGAAAATTCAGTCCATCTTTTATTATTCCCATTATTCCTCAGGGAAAGAGAGCCATCTCAGTGCATGGGCAGCCAAAGAGCCAGCACTAGGACTGGCTGAATGGACTTCATCCTTTCCACACTTGCTGTCCTTGCAGCAGAAATATTCCTGCTGTGCTAATGGGATTAAAAAGATGGGTACCCAGGCACTAAGAATTAAGAGAATTTGAGTTCAAAACACCATTGAGTTTTCTTTTGAAATGGCCATGTAAACTCACAAACGATTAGCATATAGAGATCAAAACTTCCACATTAGTAAATGCAAAAATGGACTTGGCACTTTTTCTTTAACTAAAATGTTATGAATGTGGTGGAATTTATTTGTAGGCCAAGGCATTATGGTGACAGAACAGAAACTTTTAGGGCAGACAGTTATCTGGCATAATAATTCTGTCTTTACTCATTAACAAACATCAGTAAATGCGTGCTGTAGACACCAATATTGGGAAGTGTCGGGTACAGTGGCGTCTTTGTGAATGAATCGTCTTTCTCTGAGAACTAGACCGCCAATAATTAATTATCTCAATGTCTTTGATCTATTTACTTTGCACATATTTCATCTGTTTTGGTTTGTTACTTGCATTTCAATGACCTCTCACATTACAGAGCAATTCCTTCTGTTGGGAAAATTGACTTTCCCTTTCCCATGGGAGCACAGCAGTGGACTAACTGCTGCTCAGAGATGACAGGTCCATTTTTTACTTCTGTGAGGATGACTGCACTGATTTAAGGAATCTGCCCATATACAGCTGAGGAGTTCACTTTGCTCCTATGAATCCTACGTGTGCATTTATAGCAAACTGCAAACTCTCTTTGGACTGTGAAGGTCTTTGCCTGCTACCTCAGTTTTAAAGTTTAAATGTGAACAGAAGTGGCAAAGGATCACTTTCATTAAAGATCTGTCTCCTACTCACAAAAAGCAGTATCATCTCTATTTCTAACTACTAGTTAAACACTCATATTTAACACAGTAATTGCAGTGAGATGGTGTGTGTATTGATTTACCATAGATTTTCCCAGGAGAAGTTTTATTAAGTATTACATGTTGTGACTCTTTCTTTCTTTCTTTCTAGTACATCCATGAAATCCTTGTGGGACTTTTCTTCCAATTATTGGGATTGGAACATCTTGAGGAGTTTCCAATTCCTTCCTCCCACAGGCTGCTCTTTCTGACTATCTGGTGTTTTACTTTTAACAATTTATGCCATGCATTATATGCTATAATAAAAGCAGACCTGAGGAGGGACTAGCAAATATTTTATATACTTTTGGTTTCCACTCTTGAAAAATTGAAAAATGCACAGGAAACAACTTTAACTGGAACTACTGAAATCAAATCAGAGTTAATTTTGCATCTGAAAGCTATGGCTGAGTCCAGCTGTAGTTGGCTATAACCTTTCCCATACAAACCAGTACTTCATTTCAGACAAAATTAGTTCTAGGTTGATCTGTACTGGACAGACTGAGCTCAAGAAAAGAATGGTGTATTACCAGAAGACAAGTTATGTCACCTCATCACTGCAGGAGAGGGACAACAGGGGTCTGCCAAGGATAATGGAGTGCAATTCACACCCTGTGTCTGAAGGCCAGGGATTCAATCTCCCACCCTTGAATGCTGCTGTGGTTTGAATGCAGCCTGCTTCTGTGCTCCAGCATCACACTGTCGCCAGCCCTCTCTGGTGTTTGCCTCCCTTCATGGAGGGTTTTTCTTCCAGGAAGGGCCAAATTTGATTGGTTTTGCCTTGCAGGGTGATACTAGGGCATAAACAACATTTGCTTCCTTTTGTTTTTTTTTTTATTGACTGAACAGCTGGCCTTGAGCTGCACCATGAAGCAAATTAATTTGTCTGAGCTAACAAAGTGTAAAATGTATTGGACAAAGAGCGCAGCAAAAGGATGTTTTAACAAAAGATGTTTTCCACTTGCTTTGAGCCACCATGATGCCCAGGCAGAGGAAAGAAGAAGAGGTGGAATCCCACTAGCTCTCCCAGCTCTGGACCTGAGGTGCTTGCAGCCAGACTTGGGGTTGTCCTATCTGCCACTGCCCCACTAGTTCCTCAGCAGTACCTTGAGAGGCAGCAGCCACTGCAGTTCTAATCCTCTTTTCCTCCACTTTTTGTGCCAGGGAGTGGCCAACAACAGCAACCAAAGGCTGGAATGCCTGTGCATTAAACATCTGACATGGAAGAGCAGTGCTGGCAGCATTTTAAGGTACTCTGCAAGAGGCAGTCTTTGAATGACACTGTGGGAAGTATCCTGCCTCTATTCATCAGGGGCTTATACTTAGGGGACACAAGTGCCTTGCCCAGAACCACAGAAAGATAAGCTGGGGCTTAAAGAGGATGAGATTTTGTCTTCCAGACCCCAGCAATCAGACTAGCAGCAGGCAACCTTTCGAAGTCCTGTACCACGCTGGCATTTTCAACATTAGAGATTACGTGCACTGGGAGAAACTCAGCAGGAACTAGGAGGGTCATGGCTGCCAGTCCTCTTTTGGCAGGACCTAGCCTTCTCAACAGCAAGACCTCAGAGCCCCTTATAAACACTTCTCTAAAGTTGCCATAGTGCCCCATCTCTGTCTTGCAGTTACTCTGCTCTTTCACCATGAGCATGTGCTGCCATGATTTACTTCCCACATTAGACCACATAGTTTTTCCATTGAAAGGAAAATTCAAAACCTGTGCTCCTAGTAGGAAAATACAGCTGTGCAAAGAGGAAATCTCATCCCTCTGATTCCTGAGTTCAGGACTCAGACAACATTTTATGTCTTTTCCAGGAAAACAGAAATTTGTGTTCACTGCAAATGCTTCCTTTTACACCCATTCTATGTCAGCAGTTGCAAAAATCCCTTCTAAAGTTTAATATAAGACTTCAGCTTGAGACAAGTCATTAATTCCTATTGGTCTTTTTTTTTTTTTAATAGGAAGAAAAACTCAGGTCCTTGCAAGGTAACTTGCTTATGTGGTTATCTCAGACTGCCCTCTTACGGCAAAATTTTAAACTGTAAGTTTTCTTAGGCTTTTCAAAGGTTTTGCAAGTTCAGTTACTGAAAAGTCTAGTCTTAAAAATTACTGAACAATGGGAGGGGAGAAGCCACAGTTGCCTGATTCATTTCTGTCCCACACAGGTCCTGTCACCAAATCATCCTGCCAGCCCCAAGCACTGCCAATCCCCTGATCAGCAGCTTGGCCAACACCTGGTACCCTTGTGTTTGCCCATCCTTCCTCCTCTGGCAGAAGTATGCCCAGCTGGTGCTTGTGTTCAGGAAGTTTTCTGACACCCTTGTGCTTTACACACACATACACACTGCTCTTCACATACATTAGAGAAGGCCTGACTTCTTGGAAGTGTGTCATTCATGCAGGATGAAGGCTCTCAGTGGTCTCTAAATCCCTACAAACTGGAGGATTTTCTCAAACCCAGGGCCAGCTGTGACAAGGTTTTGCTGAAGCCACAGGTGATCTCTGCCTTGCTGCAGACAGCTCCAGAAAACCAGGACAGCAGAATTACTGGCCACCAAAATGATCCTAAAGGCCACCTCAGCTGGCTGTGGACAAATGTGTGAATGTTGCAGAGCTCTGCAGGATGGAAATGAGCAAGCAAGCAGCAAAATCTGCAGCCTCCACCCCAGCTCTTCAATGTTGCTCTGACCACTCTGGTCCTGGCTGCTCCTCCGCAGGGATCTTGTCCCACACACGGTGGCCTCTTCTGTGAGTGAAGAAAGACACGTGCAAAGGAGTTGCTCACCATTTTAGAGCAAGGGTGGGGAGGAATCGATCTAATCTGTGCATTCATGTCATCTATTCAATGTACAAATGCCTTAAAAAATCAGCAATCACTTACTTCAAACATGCAGTCTACACGAATGGTAGAGAGAGGACTGGAGAGCGCACTTGCACTGCCCCCTAAGCCTTCACGGTCCTCACTGTGGTGACTGCCTGGATGCTTGGAGCCTCGCTGGGCAGCATGGACCACGTTCAGCTGATTCTTACCCGATGCTCCCAGCCGGGCTGGGGCATTGCAGCGTGCCCGAGCTCTTCCACATCCTCCCACTAGAGGACAGCAGGAGGATGTCCCACAGCCAGCTGCTTGTCACATCAGCCTGGGCATAAACACATCGAAGTTAGCAGAAAGTAGTCTGTACACATGAGAGCAAGGAACTGATAGCTCAGGTGATATTTTGGTAGCAAGGTCTGGCTCAGGAAGGAAGCCAAAAAAACCTGCTCTGCTCCCAAGTATTGTCAGCCTAAGCCAGTACTGCTTTCTTCTAGGACAGTGTCCTGGGTCTTTTGTAACTGTGTGACAAGGAAAAATGCCAAGGATGTCACCTGCAGTGTAGAGACCCTTGCCAATTGCTCAAATTCCCAGGCAGAGAAAGGAAACTATAGTGGCAGCCTTGCTTGTTCTAACAGTGACCTGGAGAAAAACTGTCTTTGATTTCCAGTCATGCAGAGCCACAGATTATTTAATCCACAGATCTATTTACATTCTCCCTCCAGCACCAGTGTGTCTGAGGTACAGCCTTCTTCTGATGGCAACAACTTACAGGCTGGGGAAGGGACATACATCACCTGTAGGACCATACGGTCTTCTGGAAGAAGTTATTTCCTCTTACAGCTGATTTATAGATAGTGAGGTAAGTGGTGTCCAGGAGCAGATATTTGACTCATCAACATTTTTTTCAGTCCCATTTGGCTCCCAGCTCTTAGTGTATGTTACCTTGCCTGAAGTTATGAAGCCTCGATGTGACCTCTTTTACTTAGCTATTCAATCTGGAAAATCAATACCCTGTGCTTTTGATTGCAAAACCAGGAGTCACACCTGGTTAATGCATTACAGTCCTGCATGGACTGAGAATGGAGCCCATTTATAACCACAAAACAGCAACTTCAAAACTTTTCTATGGATTTGACATAAGAAACAGTTATAGTGCATGAATGTCAGCAAAATACCTTCCCTCAAAATTAGAAGAGTATAAACAAGAAAGCACTGAGTTACCAGAAGACCAAAATTCAATGCATGAAACCAATGAGGAAGCAAAATAAATAATTGTCTGGTGCCTTTCTAATGAGCAGGTGCCCTTGCTGTGAAAACTCTTTTCCTCCAGGAGACACTTGCTTAACTGCTAATTCAGCTTGGGAAATGGGGCTGCACTCCCTGTAGTGACTTAGAATAAGTAATTTCTCTCCCTCAGCCATCTGTTTTCCTATGTATTGTGGCAATGATCATTATTACATTTACTGCCTTATCTATCTTGGATGATGGATTGCATGAGCCCAAGGATTTTTACAGGCTCCATTCCACTTGTACAGGGAATACTTTCCAGGCTGCCAGCTTCGGTCCATGAAGCCCAGACTCCAGTCCCCCAAACAAGAGTAGGTTTGAACATGACACAGTAAAGGACAGCTGTGTCAGTGCCAGAAGACACTCTGCATAGTCCTGTGTGGTTTCCTTTCCAGCTGTTTCCTCCAGAGCTGCTGTGAGTGGAGTTTGTTTCCTGGTTCTTGTCCTGGGCACCCTGAGATACAGCAAACCCTGATGTTTTCACATAGGATCCAAATACATTTTTGCCCCAGTCCCTGAGCCAGGCACTCTTCCTAGGCCATGACTACTCAGTGAACCTTTAAAAAAGCTCCCTACTGCCCTTGGGATCTTGTAGGCTGAGGCACAGATTCCGTGTTTTAGTTTTTCCCAGCTGTTTTCCCCCACATGTGGTTGCAGACAGGCAGCATGATGTATATCTTCCCTCATCCTTGACAGAGCAGCTTGGAGCCTCTGACAGCCCCTTATGGATGGCATTCAGCATCCCATACCTCCTGCTTCTTCAGAGAGGGAGAGGAAGCTGTGCACGAGGTGTCCTGGCTAAAGAAAGTTTTTAAAAGGGTCTTTAAATCATCAAAACTATTGAATATGTGACATGATTCCTTTGACTACATAATTCCTTTATCGCTATTCTCTCTCAATAATAAAGTGGGTATGGTGCAAGTGGGAAAACCCCATGCAAAATTCTTAAACTGAGGACAGGCCAATTCAGTGCAGTGCAATTGCCACACATAGTGAGGATGAAGAGCTGCCTTCACTCCAGATTAACATCTCATCTGGACCAGCTAGGTCCAAACCTGTCTTTGGCTAGCCTCACCCACCAAATGCTTGGGTTTACTCAACTTTCTCACACATGCTGACATCCAAGTCATCTGAATCACGAGATGTTATGAGAGCTCCAAATGAAAACACACCAGAATGACAGCATCCTTTCCCCATGAGGTGAGAGTAAAACCTCTCCTTAAGCTGTCCCAGTGGAGCCTGTGCAGATCTGGCCCCAGGGCTTATGTACCAGGGAGTAGCAGAGGTATCCGTGGACTCTTAGAGGTTAGTTTTTAACCAAATGAAAGCAAAGTCTGGATTTTCTGAAAAATGATAGTCAGTGTTTAACAAATTTGCAATGAGAAAAGAATCGCAAGGTTTTTTTAATTTCAAAAATATCTCTGTTAACTGAGGACATTGGTAAAAATGGGCACTTTCTGCAGCCTCAGTGACTGCCTTGTTTTCCCTACAACAGTCTGGATGTCTTTGCAAATGCTCACAGACTCCTGCTGGTTTTACCTTTTGTTTTAAATGACAATTGGAAAGCTCTTCAGTGTGGTTGGTCACCACTGGAAAGCCCCAGCTCTTATCACCAGTGACCACACCACTTAAGGCCTGGACATTGCAATTTGCTGCACAGCAGCAGTCTGGTAAGTCCATGTGGTGTCCCTTGTGTCATGCCCAAGTCACCACAGCATCTATAATTAGAGCAGGACATGCCTGTGGCATTGTGGTGAACATTATCACAACTTCCTTTCTGCTGCTACTTGCAAGAGGTTGCTGCTGACATACCCAAGGATTTACGAGCCTAGCTGAGATGCAAAAGCAGTGTTATTTTCTGCATCTTTCTTCCTACTTCCCTGACTGTACTGATGTTTATTTCCCTTGCTTCTGATTTGCTCTAAGTGCCTCAGTGGAGGGACCATCTTTTCATCCTGCTGTAGCAGCATCCGTGACTGTGATGCCCCAGTCCCTGCTGGACACAGTGGCAAGATAACAGTTCTGTGTCAGTGATGAGCATTCTGCCCTTGAGTCCAGAGAACGAGCACTCTCCCACACAAAAAGACATTTGAAATAGAGTTCATGAGGAGGACCTGGTTCAGTGCTGTATTCCCAGGCCAGGCCTACCAAAAAGACTAATTGTGGTAAAAAGCCTGGGAAGTCAGAAAGATGCCTTTGAAGTCTAGTCAGTTTTAAAAAATCAAAGTGGTTTCTAAAGTCATGCCTGCCAAATGCCCTTTGCAACAAGCAGTGATTTCACAATCTTGTTCTCCCATTTTATTGCATTATTTTTTCACCTTTATTTCATAAAAGGCTCACTTGTGTGGTGGGGCACAAAAAATCCCCAAACAGCCAGAGAAAGGATACACACAGTAAGTCCACAAGGTTGTTGCAGGTTTGAAGTACACAAACAGGAAAGACATTTCCTTGAATTGCTTCAGGCTCTAGTACACTAAAGAGGTAGTTTTGCCCATATTAGGTGAAATTTTTTTCAGAACTGGCCTTTCTACTGTAGTTTCTTAGAGACAGCTTGAACTTCTCACTGCCCACAAAGAGCACAACTAAGTCTGCAGAGAGTCCTGGTTCCTGATTAATCTGGCAGTAGAACCACAAAAATTACATCACCTCCTCCTCTACGTAAACTAGAGTGTCACATCTGTTTTGTAATTGCAGTTGCAGCTTTTATGAAACTTTGCCGCAAAAGCACTGAATGACTGCGCAGTAAACTGTGCTAAATGTCAGAATTGGATAACCAGAAGTTGTCATAATCCTAAATTACGCTCAAAAGTCAATGCTTTCTTTTTACATTTTTCCCTGTAAGCAAACAAAAAGTGGAGGAAACAGAAGCCTCCAAAAAGTTTACAAAAAGTGAAACATAAATGTAAATTATTCTATTGCCATTATTATTAAAATAGCATCAGGCATGTATTTAAAAAAAAAAAAGAGTTGTTACAGGAAGAAGTGTGCCTCCATGTACAGAACAGTGGGAACAGGCATTTACAGCCAGGTGCTAACCTAGGGGCTGAGGGAGCACCCCTGCTCCTGGATCTGACCACTCTTCCCCTTCCCTCCTCTTGTTCCCAGCCAAGGCTTGGGTGAGCAAAGAGGCTGATTTCTGAGCTCCTTCTATGGGGAATCCCAGCCTTCACTTTGCTTTTCTGACCCCTCCCTGTCATCTGGGGAGGGTACTTCCACCCTCTGAGAAAACATCGATAATTTTCCACCATGTTTCCAGATGTTCATTATTTTTCCTTCTTCTTTATGTAAGGGCTTTCTGAAAGACACCTCAAGGTTTGGCAAGCCACCTGTCACCCAGAAGAACTTCCTGGTACTTAACCCCATGCAGATGAAGCAGCCCAAGAAGCATGACAAATACAATAAATGAATATCATACATTTCCTCTCATATCCCCTGTGTCTATATCATCCATTTAAATGCAGTCTCTTCACTGCAGGAACTTCCTCTTGCTATGCATTTTTACCATGCCTAAAGGAGCAGGATGCTGCTGTCAGTCTGTCACCTTGTGGGAGACAAACATGTACATGTACGTGGGCATGCACTGAGCTTCCATCCAAACCTGAGAAAGTTTCCAAAAACACAGATACCAAGGGAAAATAAATATATGAAGCATAAATCATCCTTCAAGACCAGGTTTGTAGTTCTTGCAGATCCTCAAGCTCCCATTGGAGCCAAGGGAAACATTGTAAGCACAAAGAGTGCATGCTGCATTCTTTGCTGTGTGATGGGCTCATGTGAGGCAGCTGTTGGCTCTCTGCCCTCAGTGTTTAGGCAGTAACAGTAGGGAAACAAAACAAAATGTATCTAAGCTCCTGGAAACGTACAAGTAGATATAGGAAGAGCTGGGGTGGAAGAAACAATTTTTTTTCTGTGCCTCTATAAGGTTTTATGGCCTTTATTTCTCCCACAGAGAGGTTTCTAGGTAAGAGTTATCTCAGCCATGACACATTTGAATTATTTGAAAGTCTAGTGACATTTCTATACAAAACTGTTTAATTGTTGCAACTAGGAAGCTGAAACTTTCCTGGGCTTTCTTTTTTTTCTTTTTCTTTTTTTTTCTTTCTTCTACTGCAACCTCTTTTTCCTGCCCCAAAGCCCTCGTTTAAACATGCATGGGGAGCAATGTCTGACAGAGAATTGACTGATCACACTGCAAACATGTCACCAGGTTTCCATTGGTTTTTTTGGGGGGACTAGCTGTGTCAATGGCAGATCTCTTGCTGTCTCATATGGGCAGGGTTTTTGTCTGACGCTACTGTGGGAAGGGACCAGGGGAACCAGAGAGCCCCCATTTACACCCTAATCCACCCCGATGGCAAATTTGTTATTTCCCAGTCTGG
This sequence comes from Promerops cafer, assembly GCA_013398275.1. Taxonomy (NCBI): domain Eukaryota; kingdom Metazoa; phylum Chordata; class Aves; order Passeriformes; family Nectariniidae; genus Promerops; species Promerops cafer. The sequence continues at coordinate 1,560,961 of VZSE01007196.1, read as the reverse complement.
TCTCTCCTTATCTCCATCATCCTCTTCATATGCTTGTCTCACCATCTCTGAATTGTGGAGAACTAAAAGCAACCATTTAAACTGCTGTTCTGGCAGGAAAATGGCAGGCAGGAAACAGGCAGGAAAATCACAACAAATTTTGGGTTTACGGGTAGTTATCAAAAAGCAACTGCTTTTACAGCAAAACTGCCCTTATTTTATATGCCACTTTCACATTCTGGTTTTGTTTCCTCTCTGTAATTTAGTCAGCAGGGGAGAGAGGTATAAATTTCCTGTGCATGCTGCCAGAAGTTTTTGCCCTCGAAAGCTCAGATCAGCAGGTAGCAAGATGGGGGCTACTCGGGATCCATACGAGAGCGGCAAAATCAGCGCCGGGATCTGTAGGAAGCAATGAAATAGCATAAACTTGGTAGAGGTGTGATTTAGGAAATCTCTCGTTGTCACATACCTGAGAAGATAACAACCATAAGACCCACAATAAAAACTGTGATAACAGCAATAGTGTTATCTTTACATTTCAAGTTTAAAAAAAATTTTAAAACCCTAAACAATCTTTCATTGTTTCCAGGACTGGTCTCTTGCAAGTTGAAATAAAGTACTGGAGCAATATACTGGTCTCTAGGGGTTAATGTTACATTAATCAGAACTGACAAGCATGAAAATCATTCTTTGTTGTCTTTAAATTGCTAATTTAAGATTGAAATCTAAAACGCTTGAGCACTGATCGTTAACACTGACGCTCAAACAAAACCCAAGTAAAATCTTCTCTCCTATGGGCCACTAAACAATTGTTTTACATTTGGTTGAGAAAGCAAATGCAAAGTCTGTAACTAAATCCTAATGTATCGTTTAAGTGTTTCAATTCACAGGCTTTCTTTGGCTAAACTTCAACGAATTGTACTACAGTTTAATTGAAAAGCAGCATTTGCACAGGCATTTACATCTGAAGGCAGAAATAGTGGCATTGTACCATGTGGTGCAGTGGCAGCAAGAATTCCCCCAAATCCAATTTTTTTACAGGTATTTTTTTTTTCCAGTTGCAGAGGTATTGCAAAGAGCTGATTCTCAATTGAAATACCGAGCAAAGTCTGAGATACTTAGTAACAAGAAGCCTATTTAATAAGCTCATTAAAGTTTTAAAAATGTATTGAAGGGTACAGTCCGACCTCACGGCAATGGAGACGGACACTAGATAAAATCAAGGGGAATAACACACCATCAGCTCTGCAGCTACAAAACTAACAAAAAAAAAGCATGTAGCAGCAAAACAAATAGACAAGCATGTCCTTCTTCTGCTTCTTCAGTGGAATTAGAGGCTGTGTTAAGGGCCAAATCAAGTCCAGTTTCTTTTGCCAGTTTGAATATTTGCAGGTTCAGATCTATTTGTAGACACAGCTCCCACTGAAGTCTTTGGACATATGCATTCGCCACTGAAATAAGCTGAAGCTGAATCTCCAGGTTGGTTGAAGCAAACTCTCTGGCCTAAAACGATTTAAATCCAAACCCATCAGTGCATCTGCTTTGACCTGTTCCCTTGTGATGAGGAGGGCGGAATAAAGACATCTGTGAGAGAGTCACTCTCTGACTGTACGGATGCTCCAATGGGAGGATGAGAGTAGGAGAAGGGCTGGGGAGAAAAGCAAGCTGTGCCCTCAGTCTTTCTGAGGATCCAGTGAGCTACAGTAGCTGTGATAGCCAGCATCCAGAGTGAAGAATGTCACATTTATCACATCTGAGCACTTTGCCTTTCTTTGCAATTACAGTAAAGCAGGGTTTAGCTATGCAGACATACTTCCCACATCCATTGACCTCGATGGGAGATCCATAGCAAATCTTAGGGCAGAACCTGCTACACAAAAGACGTGTTAAAGACAGAAGCACTGTCATGCAGAACAAGCTCTTAGAGTAGAAGAAAAGGACTCAGCATTTGGCCAAGGAGAGGGGTCATGCACTGAGGGTGCTTTGTATTCTGGGAAGGACGTGGGACGATGACTCTCCTGGCTCATGGGGAGCAAAGGCAGAGGAATATAGGATTTAGGGAAAGCGAAAATGCAAGAGATTCTGAGCACTGTCTCATCTGGCAGCCAAATCCACAATATGAAGGTTTCTGCGGAGGAGAGCATTTATCTTTCCTTCTGGTTGATAGGAGTGTAACACTGTCCTTGAATTAAGAATTAATTGGAGCAGCATTCCTTTGTTTGTTAAACCCAACATCACTAAGAAATCTCCTTCTGCTGTCTAGACTCAAAGTCAGTTAAAATCTAAGTATAACCAAATCAGATACCCATCACTTGGTAGGCTCCTAGAGCAGGACTTAGTGGAGCAGGTGAAGAAAATATTGACAAACATGTTTTCACCAGTATATTTTGGATTCGTAGTCATAAGGGATAACTCCTGAGTCTGAAAATTAAAAACGTTTTACCCTGTACAATTGTTTTTACAAGAAGCAGCAGGAAGATTTGATTTCTATAATTCTGTTGAATTAAATTCTACCTCTTGACACTTCCAATGCATTTTTAGCTGTTTTCTATGAAAGATTGGCAGAGACAGAACCTGTCTGATTACTCTTAGTAACAATATTTGTGTTAGAGTTGGAACTCAGAAGCTCACCAGCAGCACAAGGAGAAAAAGCCAAACAGTTAATAATGAAAAGGAACCTTAGAGTCTCAGACTTTTCAATTAAAATCAACAGCACATGCCTAAACAACTGTTGGTTAAATGTTCATTTCTATTTCAAGCTCTTTAAAAATGAGAAATAATAAGCAAAAAAACCCCTTGCCCTAAAAAGTCAGTAAGTATTTTCATGTATTTAACATTGTTAATAGGCCTTCAAAGCCCTGGGTCCAAACACTTCTATACTGTTTAACCATTTTACCTATGGAGATAGGTTTGACTGCATTTGTCTGGCAAAGCCAATGTGAAGAAGTAAAGGGAAATCAAATGGGAGGAAGAAGGATGGAATAAGCATGGCATTAACCTTGACAATGACGATTTTCAGTCAAATCAGTATTAAAGTTAGTATTTTCTGTTTTCTTTATTCTTATGAAGGAAAGTATGAAAAGTCTTGGAAAAATTTCTAGTGATTTGTAATGTCATATGTACACTTTACAATTTTTGTTTCACTTCTAAGTCTGAAGATGATTTGAAAACGCAGGCATCATCACAAACTTTCACCCCATTTTTGAAAAATGCGTACTTGCAAAATACATCTGTGTTTGGACCCAGCTGAAGTCTGATGAAATGAGTAGGGGTGGGATCCACTACACCGGCAGACACCCAAACAGAAGTATCCCTACACAGGCTAAGTGCAGGGCTCAGTTGCCTAAGGATAAGTAAGGCGTCTGTCACCCCTGAGGTATCTGCATTGGGCAGAGGTGCCCAGGCCCACAGGCAGCTCCAGGAAGATTTGGTTCTTCTCAGACTCTCCCTCATGCTAGTCAGCCTCCAAGGATGCCTTTGGTGCCCAGAGGCATCTACAGAGCCTACGTTTAAGCATGTCTGCATTCCTGCTACAGGCAATGGAGATCCAAGGCTTTATTCAGTTGCCTACATGATGGCATCTAAAGCACTGTGAGAACCCCTAAGGTTCTGAGACACCTGCGCAGAGCCAGCAGATATGGCACAGGACATATGGGAATGGATGCATTTCCAGAATGATACTCACAGACCAGGAAGGACATCCCACAGCCTCTCAAGTGGCACTTGATGTTCACAGAACTAAATGAGCTCTTTGTGAGTGGATTCAAAGGAGATTGCATCCTAGAGATTCACTGAACCAGCCATCAGCTCTCTGCTTAGGGTCAGCCTAAGTAGAGCTGCAGTGTTCAGTTCAGCACCCAGCACCATTTGAGAAGTCACAGGTTAGCCCATCTTGTGTTCAGCTGCTTCTCTAGAAGGGCATTATAGTCCTGCAGGTTACAACCCAGGTGGGCCAGCCCTGTTTGAACATCTCACACCACAGAAGTACCTCAGGTATACCTTACACAAGTTCCCCCACCCCTAGCCCTACTGGGAATTAAAACACTTAGTTCATATGTAGACACCAACATGTATGAGTCTTCATCTTGAACTGAACCGCAGCCCAAAAGCTTCAAAGGCGCTGGAGAAAATCCTGTTATTTTCACGGTTACATGCGGAATTTCTCTTTGAGCCCTGAATCTGTTTATAGATAAACTGAAGTAATTTTTTGTATCAATAAACATGGCAACACAACGAACTTCCACTACAGATGTTGCACGAAGGTAAGCATGGAAATGTTCCCCAAACAGGCAAATACTGGTGCATATGTGTATTGAGCTTTTAGATATGCTTTCCAAGATTCACCTTCTTTTGCACTGTTTTAAAATGCTCCCACAGTTTTAGAAAAAAAAGTTTTCTATTTATCATCATGGGCTGAACGAGAAAGCATCAAGCTGCTCATATTAACATATGTACATTTGTGATTTATTATCACTCCCCTTATGTCATCTATTTTCTGTGCCTCGGACATGCAATTAACTCCATGTAGTCAGCCCATCTGCCAACATCCATACAGGACATGACTGTACTGTTGTAAAAGCAAGAGAACAAATTTCCTGATCACCAAGATTGCCTTGCACTTCAGGGAAGCTGGCTGGCTCTACAGGAGGAGAAATTTCATATAGGAGCAGCTTGACCTCAAGACAGGTCCTGGTGCAAGCAGTGCGGGTGCAGGCAGAGTGAAACCAGAGCAGTGACCTCACATCCGAGCACTGTGGCTGCCAGGATGGCATCATACCCGGCAAGCACGGGGACATACATGAGCACCACTCCTAACTGGGGAGCTGCAAACAAGTAAAAGTGTTCACACCAGCAAGAGCAAAAGATGACTCCATGTTTGTTTAAAGCTTGCTTTCCTTTCTTTAGCCTACATAAGACTTTCTCTCTTTCCCTTTTTACCAGTTTTGAGCATTCAAACCCTAAAACCAGACCCAAACCTAGTGGAGAAACAGACATCTGGTATCACATCAACTCTCTTTTCAGATAGACCCAGAAGACTTGGTTAGCCTACCACTTAGCTGTTCTTAGCTTATCAAAAACTATTACTATTTTACAATCACGTTTATATTTGCCAGAAATTTGAAATTTTATATGTTAGCAAAAGTTTAGATGCTTCACTTGGAATAATAGCTTATGATGCTTCCTTCTGTCAAATGCACTAAGTAAACTTTTTTTCAGTTGTATTAATGCTGTAGTTGCATATAATTCTATCAACCATTCTATCAAACACATTAAAACTATTTGCCATATTGGAACATTTTAACATTAAGTCAGAGGTGGTGTTTCAGTTAGAGGTGGTTTTCCCGTCCAGAGAACATTTTCACACATCATAGGAGGTTACTTATTGCTTATAGGAATTTATTACATTTGCTTGCTTCTTGACAATATATTCTGTATCTGTCATCCATTTTTATAAATGTCCAATGAATTTTAAATTAAACTACATTTGGGAAATCAATTTCAGTCTGTCTCAATAAATCACAACATTCTAGCTGTAATGTCTGGATGGTGGAAATTACTTGAGTCTTATTATGTGTCCCTAAGGCTCAGGAATTCTCTGATCAGCCTTGAATATTTTTAAGGTGAATGTTACTTAGAAGAATAAATACATGACTCAGAGAAAGGTTAAAGGAAGGTGAAAAATTTTAAGCGGGATATCACTAAAGGCATACATGAAGCAGAGCAGATATGGTAAGAGCAGTTATCTCTTAAATGTGATTTACTTGTTATGCCAAAGCCAAACCCCAGCTCCAAATCAATGTTTTGCAATGGATTAGCCAACGTGGCAGGAACGGAGATTGAAGTCTACCTTAACCTAGTAAGGGTATGAAACATGCTTAGGAATATCAGCTGAAATGTTGTCCATTAACACAGGGAAACCACACACAAACATGAAAATAAAAAAAAAGTACTAACTTTAATCTGTGTTAAATCAGATACTTGCACAGACAGCAGAGACATGGTAAATTTCTGTTATCGCTGGAACAGGGTTTGGACATCTAGGCACCATTTGATGAAGGAGAAAGGGGTGTTAGAGAGATGATAAGACTACAAAATTTAAAATCAGCATAAATAAAAACGATTTTCTTGAGGATCATAATCACTTTGGGAATAGCTGCTTAAAGTGGCCATTTAGGATATAAAGGGATAAGGCGATAAGGCCTCAGGCTGTGTCTGAGTGAGCCACCGGCTGGGAGTGGGGGTAAGTATGTGCATGGCTGAGAGCCACCATTTCCCATTTGCATTGCTGGTCTCAGCCTTCCTGTGAGCAGCCCAGATCAAAGTCTCCTCAGGATGCTTAGGGAAAACAGGATTTGGGATTCTTTCTCAGTGCCCTGGATGGTAATACCCTGAGCCTCACCTACAGCTCATTCACCCGGAAAACGTGGACAAGACCTCCAATGTGTGCGGAGGCATCAGGAGCTTGGACTCCCCCTCTAGACGCTCCCGGAGCTGAGGAGCCCTGGTGAAAGCAGCCTGCAAAGGCAGTGAAGAGGTCGCAGTAGGGATGGCGAGTCAGTCTGGTCTTGAGAGCAGATCCAACTTCCACTTAACCAACGCACATGCATGCACACAGAACTGGATTGAGATCCGGACAGTGAGAATAGTGTAGTAGGATTCCAGCAAGAAAAAGCATGGAATGGTTAGTTTGCCAGCCGTGACTCAAGAAGAAACTGCTGCTGTTAAAGATGGAGATAGGAACTTGATAATATAGCTATTTGAAAGCTGTTAAAGTTATCTTAAAACACCTAACAGGGATATGCAAATGCATGGAATAACTAAGCGTGAACAATTCCCATAAATATTTTGATTAGGAAACAGTATTTCTCACTTTAATGTTAGAAGTTTGAAACAGATTTGAAGCCTGGTGGCTTTATCTGTATACATTTTTTTATGAGCTTCTGAAAGCACCATGATAAAGTGACCCTGCAGACAAATGGAATTGTGCCTCTTGGCCATATCCCGCTAATACCGTCTCAGCAGCCTCATCAGAAACAGAAAGAATGGGAATGCACTACTGGAGCAGAATTGAGGCAACCAGGGCCTATAGATGTAAACGTTCAAACTGAAACACATTTTCTCTGATGACACAACTAGAAATACAAAAACAGATGTGCAAGATTTTGATGTTGTCATGAAAACATCCTAATGCATAATGGATCCAAAACAAGAAGGGTGGGGGTGTCTGAAATGTTCACACTCTGCATCAAACCACTGCTTATTTATTGTGACTAAGCAATAACTCACACATCACAACGACGTTTTGCAATGGCCAGCAGCACCGCAAAGGGACTTTCTGAGCAGGTTCACATACACCACAAGCCAGCCTGCTTCAGCATGGATGCAGAAAGTGATGCTGCCCAGTCAGGAGGGGGTTTTCACCAGATTCCTCTTGTCCTAAACACAGCCTACAGGGTACACAGGGCAGAGCAGAAGGCATGCCCAAGTGTAAATTAATTCAGCGCTGGCAGAACCGGAAAGCAGCTAAAAACAGTTGCCTGCACTCCAGAAACTTTAGTTCTAAAAGTATCAGTGTAAAGAGGGTCAAATTTAAAAACCAGGCTGTCTGCAGGGCATGAGTTTACAAGTCTTTTGCCTATCTAAGTTTCGGTAATGAAACCTGGACTGAAAAAGTACTCAATAGATGGGTAACAAGGACCTGAAAAGAGACTGGGTTTTTTTTTTATCACGTGAGCTGCCTTGCAGAAGTTTCCACAAACAACATGCACAGAGATATGATATGAAGGAGTTTCATGGGCTGAGATCTCCCTGACTGTCGCGTCCAGGCAGCGCCCAGGCCAGAGATGGCTCCTGGTGGCACCTGCGAGCCGGGGAACCACAGGGCGAGGCCTGGGGCGCAGGGCAGTGCTCAGCCCACGGAGCTCCCGCTGTGCTCGGACAAGGACAACCCCACCGATGACAAATCACGGGTGAAAATGTAGGAAGGAAATCCGGACACCCACTCCTGGTGCGTCTAAGACCCCGCTTCTTCCCACCTGGGTACAGACCCACCTCAGGGCAAACAGATGCCCCGCGGGCAAGGGCCGGGGCAGCGGCAGCTCCTCGGCGTCTCGGGAACTGGCTGCCCAAGGCTCCCCGGCGCTCCCCACCAGGCTTTCCGCGTGCGGCCCCCCAGGACCGGCCCGCTCGGCCCGGCGGGCGCGGGTAGGCCGGGGGAGGTGGGAGGAGACGTGGGAAGGACTTCGCTTGCCACTACAAATCTGGTGACAGACCCGCCGCCGGCACATGGCGATGGGCAGGTGGGTGCGGGGCGGCTGCAGGGCCCGGGGCGGCCGTGAGGATGCGGGTGGTGGGCTACTGCGGGGATGTTCGCGGCGCTCCCCGCCACCGCCGCGCGTTTACCCCGCGCTGCCCCC
>VZSE01007196.1:1511843-1552537 GCA_013398275.1 Promerops cafer | reverse complement strand
GGGCGGGAGCGGCAGTGGCGCTGCGGCGCTGCCAGCCCGCCCGGGGCCGGCCTGCGGGGAGCAGGTGCCCGGCGGAGGGGAGCGCGGGGCGGGAGACACCGGCGCCTTTTCCCCGGGGAGGGATGGCAGCGGCCGCGCGATGCCTGCGGAGGGCCACCTGAGGAGGAGGCGCTCGTTGTCGCGGGGGCGAGTCGGGCACGGCACGGCGTGGGGTCGGGGGAGCGGGACCCTGGGACCGGCCACCCCCGCCGGGCAGTAGGGGTTCTGCCGCCTTCCCGCCGCGCTCGGTGTGTGGCGGGGAACCCCTGCGTGGGGCCCGCTCCTTTACACGTTCCTGAGGGGCCGGGAGGACGTCGAGGTGAGGGAGAGCGCGGGCACGAGCGGAGGGCGGCGGTGAGCAGGGCCCGGTGCTCTCGGCTCCTGCCTGTTGTGGCCAGAGGCGAAGTCGCGCCATGTCACGGTGCGCCGGGAAGCGCCGGACCTTCTGCGGGAACGGCACCGCGGCACCGAGCTCTGGGCCAGCCTAGCCGGGGTGTCTGTACTTGCAGGGGCTGTCAGAACAGGAGCTGTCAGAGCAGTCAGAGATGCTCGTTTTTCTAAACGGGAAGAACTGTCAAGTGTAACTTCAGATCAGTAAGAAGTGCCGTGTTTTTCGTGCTCGTGTGAAAGTGCTGCAGTCTGTATTGTTTGTTTATCGTGAAGTCTTCACGGCAGGAAACGCACGGTTATTGGCAGTAGTAGGCATCGAATGTAAAGCTGTACCGCTGTCTGTGGTGTCCTGGGGTAAATGGCCACTTCTAGGCAGCACACTGAATGTACATTCTTTAGTTGGTAAAAAAAAAATAGAGTAAAAAAAGTTAAATGGCGATCTGTACGGCTCCAAAGAAGGGAGACTGGGGGGTTTCTTGTCAAAGGCTGTTCTGTTAGAAATCGGAAATAGTTCACAAAATTTCTTTTTGAAGTGCTGCTTTGATTTCAAATCTAAATTGTTCCGCCTGCAGGACTGTACTGCAGCTGGAAGTTACGCACATAAGCGTTTCGTTGAGTTGTTTTCTTAAAGAAAACTCGTTTTAAAAAGCAATAAAGCAGTATATCTGCCTTCTAATTAGTGTATATGTTATCTAAAACTTCGAGTTGTTTAAGTACCCATGATTCCTGTGTTTTCAGGTATTCAGCAGGTACTCTGAACCTGATGAAAATCAGATGGTAAACGGTAATCTCATTTAAAAGCCAGAACAGAAATGGGGCACAAGAGCGCACACACAATTATATATATAATTGTAAAATTCTGTACTGCATTTCTAGTCTGATGTTTGAGACTTCTCATTTATGTGTCAGGCAATTAATTACACAAGTAGTGACTAAGGGTAAAAGGCATCCTTTTGTTAATATTTATAGTTACATTTTATAAATTTATCAGCTGTGAAAAATGACCCTTACGTTGTTAAAATTTTTTTTGGCTTTTTTTTGCATGGAACAGAGATGGAAGAAAACCATCAATTTTCATGACTTCTAAGTTGGTTTTAGCATCAAGTACTTTTTCAGCTCATGAATTACCCAAAAATGTACATTTTGCCAGCTATTCTTGAGTGGAACAAAAGGAATGAGCGTGTCAGTAAGGTTGAAATATGGTACAATAAAAAAATCCTTTTCTATATATTTTTGTTTCTAGCTTGTGAAACTCTGGTGCAAGAAAAAACTTCTGTGTATCTCTCTGTTTCCAGACAACTTAATACATTCAATAGTACTATTCTATATGCTAGTAGTTGTTATTTTGCTTACTACTTCAGCTCAGGTCTGTGGTAAGAACACAGAGGGGGGCTTGATCTCTGAAGTGCTGGTCAACTAATTCAAAGTTTCTTTGTGTGTGTGCACAGAACTGAACCTCAGGAGAGAAGAATGCAGAAACTAGGGCTGAATAACTTCCTTTAGGGAATTTTAACATCGGAGCATTAGATTGTACTATTTTATTCCAGCTGCAGTTTTCAGGTGTGGGAATGAGCATGCAGTATTTTTCCCATTTCTTCCATCATTATCTGTCACATCACTCCTGTTTTTACCCTGAGATCTTTTGCCAAGTTTTGGTTCTAAGGTACAGTTTTTAAATGGTGTGGGTTGATGCAGTCTCAGTACTTCAAACATTCATTATGTCAGTGTGCTGCTTGACATTCATCTGAAGTTTTCTTGGTCTCATTTTTGTACTCTAAGCTTTTTTGCAGTGTTTTCAGATATTGCTGTTGTTTTGACCAAACTGCATTTTGATTTCTTCACTTTTTTCAAAAGAAAGACTTCTCCCATGCTAAGATGTTTCCTCTCCCCTCCCCCTTCACCCTATCTCTTTTTCTCCACACATCAACGTAGGTGGGAAAATGTCATGCTGGCTTGGTTGCTGGTGGGGGAGCTGGGGCTTTAGGTTTTTCCCTTCGAGGTGCTGATCTTGCACTTTCGTAGAGCTGTGCTGCTTTTGCATGAAGAGCTTGAATGTGCAGTCCTGATTTACCAAGTGGCTGTCGAGATATCAGTGGACTGCTTTTGTCCGCAGTGCAATATTTGCTTACACTGAGGCATGTAAGCAGTTTTAGTCTTAAGAATGCTTTTAAAAGTGTGAAAAAAATTATCTGATCATATAGTATTAAAAGGAAGGAGAAATAAGGCACAGGGTGTACGCAGTGACTTTAACAAATCCAGAAAGAGTTGACCTGTCAGATTCCTCTGACTGACAGCATTGCTCTGTGTGACAGCCCTGTGGGGAAGGCAGGGTTCAGTGTTCTTTTCTGGTCTGCTGGAAAGGACTGTTACTAATATGGTATGCAGTAGAATCTATGTATGTTAGCTCAAAACCACAAAGATAAGTCTTGCCCCTTAAAGTTCTCTATACCATATTTAATTATTGCAGCACACTTTAAATACATACATACATACTACTATCCTGAATTTTATCAGTGTTACAAAAGTTCCGCTTTGCTGTGGAAAAGAGGTTGTCAGACTAGAAGATACGAGATAATGCTGATGGTCTTATTTATAAAGAGAATATAAAAAGCAAAATTGCAGTGCACAGCTATTTGTAAAAGAATCTAATTGGCAGCCTGCAGATAAGATTGCCCTTTAGAAGGAATGAATGTTAGGGGTGCAAGCAAGATGAAAAAGTTAAGCAAGGCGTTACTTTTGTGATCTGTTGACCATAGCACACAAAAGATCTCGACCTCCCCTAATACACTATGGCTGGTACTTGATCTGGGAGCTGCTGAATGGCTCCCAGAGGTGGTGGTGCCTGAAAGTCTTTGGTGCAGTCAGTATGGACTGGAATCAACTCTTACCCAGAATGAATGAGAGATTAATGGAGGCATGTAAAACTGTGTACTGTTTTTTAGTTTCTCTACAGCTGGTTCAAGCTTTTTTTCATTACAGAATAAATTCTATACAAGGGATGCAATGCTGGGTGTTGATTATGTGCTTAGAGAGTTATTAGAGCTCTTACATTGCTATCTGTATTGTAACATTTTAAAAGGCACTAGCCATGGGCCAATTAACCAAACAAAGCCATTTTTGGTTGAATCTTTCAACATTTTTATCAAAGTACCATGATGAAAATCAGAGCTGCTTTTCTAGCTGTCTGCAACCTTTTACCTGTTTCCCTTCCTTAGTGGTGTCATGTCACTGTACATTAGGATTCCCTCTAGCTAATGCTTATTTTACACTAAACATCTGTTCTACATTGAGTAACCTATTCCTGTGTGTTTCAGAACTGTAGAAATTTATAAATATTAGCATATTTAAGGCTAATAGCTGGAATACAGTTTTTTTTTTTGTTCTATCCAGAGTTGTATAAATACTCAGTACTTTTGTAGTATGGTTTATTTACCCGTAAAGCATAGAATCCAGGACCTTGATACTGTACAGCCTAGGCCAGGTCCAGAGCATGTATTTGTAATGGGAAACTCATCTCACTTGGCATAGACTGAATATTTGACAAAGCCTTGAACTGCTCAGGTGAATTAATTGTTTCATCTGGCAAGCACCGTGCATAATGGTACTGGTGCTGTGTACTCTTTGGCCCATCTGGTCAGTGATGTGGTGGGCACAAATGCCCCAGACCAAATGTAATCACTCCCTGATGCATTATAGCACCATTATAACTTATCTCTAGATGTTATATCTAAACAAGATAGTCAGAGAAAATGGTGAAAACAAGAATTAATCACTGTCTCTTTCATTTTTTGCTAATCAGAGACTTGACTGTTTTGGGTAAATGCACCTTCTAGGAGGAAGCAAAAACAAATAAACGCAACCATACAAACTTAATACAGGATATAAGCCACTGCTAGGCAGATTTTTAAATGATCTTTTGAAGACCTGGATTAGAAAGTTTTTATAAAGTTTGTAGTAACTGATGTAGATACCTCCTGATATTTCTGTAACTTTGCCAAGTTACTCTTTTAGAGGTGTTGTGATGATGTGTTAAAATGTAGATATTTAAGATACATTGTTATAGAAATGGTATAATGAGGTTAACTGAGCACAGAGGGGCGGAGATTTAACTAAAGGTATGGATTAATTAAGGGTTTGAGTTGTATAAAGCCTCATTTGTCTGAACTGTTGGCACTGTGTAAACATAATAAATTTAAGTGAACTTTGCACTTCTGCACCTGTATGTTTAGGGGTAGAATTAATAGGAGAATTTTGGAATCACAGAATGGTTTGAATTGCAAGGGAGTGTAAAGATTCTGGAGTCCAATCTCCTGCTGTGCACAGGGACACCTCCAGTTAGATGCAGTTGTTTAAAGTCCAATCCCACCTGGCCCTGAACAGTTCTAGGGATGGGGCCATCCACAGCTTCTCTGAGCAGCCTTTCACACTTTAGGCTGTTTTTGTATCCAAACTCTGTGTAACAGCATCTTTTAACAAAATCAGTGCCCCTTAATAAAAAAAGCCAAACCAGGCCTGAAGTGCAGCTAGTATGCTTCAGTCCTGAGCCACAAAGCACTGGAAATATAAACAGTGGTATGCAGGCAATTTAGTGTGAATGTGGAACTGCTGTTGAAGGTGTTGAGTGTGTATATGGCTCCACATGACTGATTTCTTTCATGTGTTTGGTGGGACACAGCTGAATGATGATCTTCATCTCAGTATTAATTTGGTACACTGACTCCTGTAAAAGGGATACAGTTGGGTATTTATGAACTATAACTTTCTTTTTTTTTTAGTTGCAGGTTGAAATATCATGGGCAGAACATAGTTTGGATGATGCATTTTGCCAGCATATCTCTGCAATTTCAGTTTTAACAATGGATAAGTGTAAGCACGTAGGACGTCTGCGACTGGCCCAAGATCACTCCATTCTCAATCCTCAGAAATGGCATTGCATGGACTGCAATACTACGGAATCCGTGTGGGCGTGCCTCAGCTGCTCACATGTGGCGTGCGGAAGATACATCGAAGAACATGCACTAAAGCACTTTCAGGAGAGCAGCCACCCAGTGGCATTGGAAGTAAATGAGCTGTATGTTTTCTGTTATCTCTGCGACGATTATGTTCTCAATGACAACGCAACCGGCGATTTGAAACTCTTGCGGAGTACATTAAGTGCAATCAAGAGTCAAAACTATGAGTGCACTACTCGAAGTGGGAGGACTTTGCGTTCTATGGGTACAAGTGATGATTCCTACCTTGCACATGGTGGTGCCCAAGCCATGCTTCGGAATGAAGACAGGATGTTCACGGCTCTCTGGCACCGACGGCGTGCGGTCCTTGGCAAAGTATTCAGATCGTGGCTTGAGTTGACACCCACTGGAAAAAGGATTTTGGAAGAAGAAAGACGTCAAGAAGAAGCAGAGCTAAAAAAGGACAAAGCTAGGAAGAGAAGACAAGAACGAAAGCGTGAGTTGAAGGCGGAGATGGAAAAGATGCCTCCAAGAAAGAGCAGTCGTTTACAAAATCAGATTAGAATGTCCTCAGAACCAGAACTCTGCCCTCAAAAAATGTCACAGAACATGGAATTTTTGGCAGAGTTGAAAGAAACATATACCTCAGAAGAACTGAGATTGAAAAAAATAAGTGACTCTCCAATTAAACGAAGGCCTACAGTGACTCCTGGAGTAACAGGACTGAGAAACCTGGGAAACACATGCTATATGAATTCTGTCCTGCAGGTATTAAGTCACTTACTTATTTTTCGAGAATGCTTTTTAAAGCTTGATCTCAACCAAACTCAGGAACTGCTGGCAACAGCAACCAATGGTAAAACAAGATCTTCATCTAAACACCTGTCAATAGCTGCCTCAACGTTACACATGAATGAGAACCAAGAGAAAGTAAAGGGATCATATTCTGTGAGGCGGCCTAGTTTATCCTCTGGATTAAGTGGAGGAGCATCCAAAAGTATGGAACTTATTCAGCCCAGGGAGCCCAGTTCAAAGCATATTTCTCTCTGTCATGAGTTGCATACTCTATTCCAGGTTATGTGGTCTGGCAAATGGGCATTGGTGTCTCCTTTTGCCATGCTTCATTCTGTGTGGAGACTAATTCCAGCCTTCAGAGGGTATGCCCAACAAGATGCTCAGGAATTTCTCTGTGAACTTTTGGATAAAGTACAGCAGGAACTGGAGACTACAGGGACCAGATACCCAGCTCTAATCCCTGCTTCTCAAAGAAAACTTATAAAGCAGGTTTTGAATGTGGTTAACAACATTTTTCATGGACAGCTATTAAGTCAGGTATGTTTTATGATTTTTTTGAAGGTATTTCATGATTTGTAGTTCTGGGTTTACTCTAGTCACTCAAGGATGGACATACTTCAAAGGTTTATACATTTATAACTGTTGAGGGGGGATGGTGAGGATATATTACACAGTTTCAGAAGAAATGTGACACAGTTTCAATAGAAGCCACCCTATAGCCCTTCTGCTATCAAAACCAGGCCATTCAAACCCAATACACCCGTTAATCCTAAAAGTTTTAAATTTGTTATTTTAAAATACAGCTTTCCACCTACTGAGAAACACTTGTATTTGCTGTTAAGCACCAACTCATTTGAAGGAATAAAGAATTTACAGTTTTAAGTACCTGGCTTATCACTATAGTGCTACTAAGATAAAAGGTGTTAAGGAAGGTTCATCTCGTGTAAGTAGAAACTGATTAGGTAATGGATGTCAAACAGGATATTATTTCACTAAATAGCTTGAATTTGAGATTGATTACCAGTGAGTAATTGAATGTCCTGATTTTATGTACAGAAATACTAATACTTCTTTGCTATTACAACACAAAGATACAGAAGGCTCTGTCAACACAGGAACCAAATTTGTGGGGTGGAGGCAATGGTGGTTTTCCTTCTTTCTGCATGACTCCTTCTTTTTCTTTTTTCCTACTTCTCAGCTCCTTGTTGAGTATTTCAGTGTGTTCACTGCTATTATGCATATCCCAACTGTGTGTACAAATGTCTGAATACTGACTGAACAAACAACTGCTTGTTTCTGTTGAATTAATATAAAAACTAACCACATTGCAGCAGGAACAGAAGTTGGGAAATTCCTGGCTCCTGGAGTGGATCTGTAGTATACATGAATGTTAGTGAGGGAGTGCAGAAGCATTTGATGAATATTGTGCGTAAAGAAAAGGCTTAATGCAGAAATGTCTCTTCCTGGTATTCTGACTATTTGATTGGTGGCTTAATATTTTTATATGTAAAACTAGAAATCCAAGTGGTTTTTGACTAAGGTAGGATTGTTTACTGTTACGATACTTGTAAACTTCATAGGAGGGTAACAGGATTGTTTGCAGCATATGTCAGCCCTCAGTTATTTTAGGTTTTGTGAAACTACTGGAATCTATTAGATCTATCAATAAAACTGGATCACCAGCTACCTTCTGTCTGGCCCAGAGTATGAGCACTTCTGTTGAATACTTCCTTTCCTTGGGTAGTACATATCTTGTATCCGTGTTGCACAGCTGGAAGTGTTTAGTATATTATGTCATTAAAGAGATCTTTGTTAAAAAATTCCATTCCTCTCCGAAATAGCAATTTTGTTAGCAAAATAAAATTATTTTTTAGGAATACTGACAAGGTTTGGTCACGTTGCAAACCTCCTTACAGGAGGTTTGGTAAGAATTTTCAAGGCTCTAAAGACACAGCATCATTTCAGTAATAATTACTTTCACATGTTTTTAGCTTTATGTGGAGAAGTTTGTGACTAGAAACCCTCCCACCTTCCTGAGACCAGAAGGGGAGTAGTGAGAATTCACTAATGAGTAAACTCAAACAAACAAAACAAAAACAATACAAAACAAAAAAACCTCCTCACTTCTACACTATTGAGTAAAACAGAAAGGGAATTAAGCAGTTTTGAGGTATCCTGTGACTTCTGTGACTACGTACAGCTCTTACTGCAGCTGTTCCATGTCTGTGTACAGAATACAGCCTTGATGAACTCAAGAATGCCTGAAGTGAGGGGAACAAGGAAAAGAGTATTGAGGCTGTTATCTAGTAATTTCTCCCTGGCTCATTAAGCAGTTCCCACGAACTGTTCAACACTTTACCCCTCCCAGTGTTCCCTTTGTCTTCTGCCACTCCTTTTTTTTAGTTTAGTCTTCACTTGTGGTTTTGAACATGATAAATATTATAAGGAAAAGGTAAGCCCTGAAGATTTAAATTCCTTCTTTGTAAAATATATTCAGGTCATCTTAGTGATTTAGTCCCTGGTGTTTGCACATGTAATGATGAACTTTAAAAACTCTGTTAGGCAATTATTTTCCTTTCCTCAGTAAGATTCCTACATCATGATTTCACTAGGCGTTTGTCAGAACTGCTTTAATGAAGTTAACAAAAAAAGGCAAGAAAACATCTATGGAGAGCCAAAACAACCCCCCAAACTTCTTGCTGTGTCATCGCATCTTGGACAGTGTTAGTTCTTAAAAGCAATGAGTGTACGTTTAGTCCTTACTGGCTTAACTTTATCTACCTACAAGATAAAATAATACTATGCTAAATATGGTAATAAAAATAAAGTAATATGTAATACTGTGACAGTATTACAGTTTCTCTCTAGAAGATAATTGGAGCTGTTCCCAGCTGCCCTTATTAAAAATCAGATGGGATTTTATTCTAGCGTGTTAAGTTACATCTTACTTCACTGAAAAAGAAATTGGGAAGCATGTTTCTGTGTGCAGTTGCCTTCCATTTCAGAACCCCTAAAACGTTACCATACTTACTGGCCCTTTGTACGGAAAATATAAGCTCAAGATACTTGATTCCGTGAGATACTCAAGTGCCATGAAGTCAATCTCCCTGACCTTCAAACCTCAGGAATACTATGAACTACTCTTGATAAAGTACACAGGATCCCTTACAGTGCTGATAAGCTGTGTGTTTACTTAGGTATCCCATTACTTTCACATGTGCAGCTAAACTTTTCCCCCTTCTTCTAGTTCTAATTTGACTTGAAGGGAAGTCATAATCCCGAGTTTGCCATCAGTCTGTTGCTATTGAAGTGTTGCCTGGTTCAGCACTAACTGAATTTAGGATATAAGATTAAGAAAGCAGAGACCTGAGTGTTTGAGAATCTTATGCAGATTACTTTTTGGTAACTAGAAAAAGTTTTGGGTGATGTCAAAACAATTGAACGTTTTATATGAGGTAGTTGTTTTTATTTTGCTATGTTGTCAGCTGATTTAAAGTAAGTTTTCCTCATCTGCTGCTTGAAATATTTTACTATTTTATGGAGTACTAGACTTGGTAATGGGTAACTCCAGGAATAGAATGAGTAAATTGCCTCTGTTTTCCTATTTTATATTTATTGTAATACCTGTTTTAGGATTTCAGCTTTTTACTTTGCAGTACTGTGAATCTGCAATACCTGGTACATCTAAGAGAAGTAAAGATCTGCGTTATAGGTGCAAAACCCTGCCCCTCTCTTAGGTCTTCACATACTAGTCTTCCTGCAGCAAATGTCTGGAAGAAGTGGCTCACACCTCTCAAACGCATTGGGACTCTGAGGAGATCCCAATATGTCTATTAAAATTCTAGTTGTTTTCAATCCCTCAGTGCTTGTACTCTTGTGGAAGGTACTTACTCTCTCCTGTCCTCAGTCCTTCAATGGGAAAGGAGAAACTACTGTGCTATGAACTCATGTGGCAGTGGTAAACTGACCCACACTGGCTCACAGATCTCTAAAGTACACTTCAAGAGCTCAGATATGTTAGCTGCTGTCTCAAGAGTTTTTTGGCTTGTGTTTTTTAAAATGGTACCAACTAAATAGCACAGTATGCAACAATTTTTAAAGTATCTTTATTTCAACTTTGTCCATATTAAGCAAGGAAGGGGACAGGTGTCTTTCTAAAAATTCAGAAATTGAAATAGCAGATTTTATTGTGTGCCACATGTACTCAGAAATCATAGGAGCAGAAATTCTCGTACAAGGATAAAATCCACCTTGAACTTCCTTCTCTGGGCTGAACAGTCCCAACTCTCTCAGCCTTTCCACATATGTCAGATATGTCCAAGGCCTTTCATAATCTTCCTGGCCCTTTGGTGGACTCAGTCCAGCATATCCATGTCTCCCTTTTTTCTGAGCACTGGGCCCAGCACTTCAGCTGTGTGGGAGCTGAGGAGAGGGCAGGGATCACCTGTCTGGACCTGCTGGTGATGCTCTGCCGAATGCAGCTCCAGAGGCTGTTGGCCTCCTTTGCCATATGGGCACGTTACAGGCTCATGGACAGCTTGTCCCTCAGGTCATTCTCTTCCTACCCAGCCTGTACTGGTGCCTGGGTGATTCCTGCCCAGGAGCAGGATGTGGTGTTTCCTTTTGTAGAGCTGCATAAGGTCCTATTCCCACTGGGTGGCAGTGCCCCAGCCAGCCTACCAGCCCCTCCTGCTGCTTTGTGTCATCTGCAGACTTCTCAGAGTTCAGAAAAATTGGCTCCAATATTTTTTATAGCAATACCTGGTAGGAACTAGCTTTTGATACCTCTAGGCATGCCTAAAACTTCCTAAGCAGTTTGATTACTTCCTGATCATTTTTAAGATGGAATCTGAGGAAAATGCTTCCCCCTGCTCCTGCTCAGCGTGGCAGAATAACAGCACGCAGTGATCAGAGAAACAAATATGCCAAGTCTCAAGGAGTGAAGTAAGTTCTAACCAGGGTAGTATGCAAACTATTCTTAAAGCATATTTCAGGACAGATTGTCTGAGAAAAGGGGAAATGTGATTTTTGAGTTGTTTGAAAGCCTTCAGTTTTGGGTAGTATGCTGTGAGTTAGAGTTTGGGGAGAATGCTGAGGGTGATCTGTGTACTGCTGGGTATTAAGTGTCCCACTGAATAGACTGTTAAAAAGACAAGAACTTCAGGCAGGTAATGGGAGGATTTGCACTTAAACCAGTTGATGTCATGTATACTGATTTCTGTATTTTAGTGTTAGTCTTTGTGCTTTTTTATTTAGCCTGACCTACAGAATGATTGTCAAGTTGTTTTCCAACTAGATGAAAGTAACATTTTAAATTAATCTGAGGCCATTGAATCACAGACCACAGTTAGCTGTGGTTATGCTTTATGTTATTCTGCTAAATAGATAAAGATAATTTTGATGATGCTGTATGCTTATCACTACAAAGTTCAGTTGGGTTTTTTTTTTTATGCTGTCATATGAATTTTGCATTTTAGCTGTATTCCAGAGATCCTCTTCAACTTCAATTACTTTCCTGTGCAAAAATTGAGTTACTAATCATTATATGTATGTCTCATCTAGTGAAAGCACAAAAATGGGACTGCCTATTTTACTCTTCTTAAAAACAACAAAGGAAAAAAAGAGTTGGGGCAGAGGTGTTTAAGAGTTTTCTTTCTTCCATGCAAGTGCAGGGAACATAGGCAAAACAGTTGATGATGAAGTTGGCTTTTTCTGCAGCAATATGTTAACTATTTTCTTTGGCTGCATTTACACTGAATGCCATCCAGGGCAGTGGCTGTCTGTCACGTTATTGTGGCCACAATGATGCTTGTCTGAGTAGTCTCCGTGCTTAGCTTGAACCAAGCAATTTGAGCCAGCTCTTTTCAGTCTGGCCTTTGGCGCATGATTGAATACTAAGCTTTAACCAAACAATTGTATTTAGTACCCCTGTTTCAAGGCATGAGAGGGTGGTCAGGGCAGAACATAAGGTAGAGATTTCAGGCTAGTTAAAATCTGTAATTTACTTTGTTCTAGTATGAACTTCTCATTTGCTTTGCTATAAATGACAGCATTAAAACTTCCTATAATAGCAATTCTGAATTATAATGGGAAGGTGAAATCAAACTCTGACTTTATAAAGTATAATCATAAAGATAGACATCACTAACCAGATTGTTAGAGTAGACTCACTTCCCTATTACTGTTGTGCATACTTATACTATACACAGTTACGCTGGACAAATGCATAAAGTTTTTGCCCTTTGAGTTCATGTTGGGGGTTCTTTTTTTTTTGTGTTTTATAAAATCTCATCTCACTCAACCAACTTTTGAACAGTTCTTACAGTTTCTGCCCCTCTCATGGAGAAAGAAAATCTGGGTTGCACTGTGTGAATGATAATGGAGGGTGAGATAAAGGAGTTCCATTTAGGACAGAAAGAAGAGTGATGGGAATGTCATGAAGCCAATGCCAGTGGACAGGCCAGTGCAGATGGATTCCACAGAAGGCTGGGAATCCTCCTGCTTTTTGAGTACTCCAGTTGGTAAGAGCAGGCTTGGCTAAGAAAAATCCTTCCACCCTTGTTGCGGCCGTGCTTGGCTATCCTTTCCCGCCACGTCCAGGGGCAGCGAGCGCTCAGGGGCTGATGGGGTTGGGCGCGCTTGCCCGGGTGTGTCGGGTTACGGCACTGATGGCAACTACATAAATCCCAGAGTGGAACTCTGCTGCAGTGAGGACTGGCTTGCATTTGAGGAAATAAGTGCATCTGTATATCAGTACAGGGTTTTGTCCCCACAAATCAGCTTTGCTCATAGTTGTATGACGAGATGAGAAGCAGATTTATTGCATCTGTTTGTGCTCTTCAGGTTTTTTGACTGGCAAAAATTGGAAACTGGGTCTATCATTAATTTATTTTTCTCTGGAATAGTACTCATTAGCTAGTTGGGAAAGAAGATCTTAACCTAGATTATTAATATAATACACTAAATTTAAAACCTCAGAATGTGTTAAAATTATCTGTATTGAAATCATGTGTGTTCTACATTCTGAGATCCTTAATCTTAAGTGTATTCATGCACAACAAATTCTTAAGTAACTCATCAATTAAATAAACTTTTGCCCAACAAAATTACCCATTTGTACAGCAGAAATTTCTTAGTCATTCTGGGTTTATGCTGGAGTGTGGTTGAACTGTGGCCAAACATACCCATGTCTAGATTTCAGCTCTGAATTACTAATAATTTGTGGCTTTGAAATGTTGCCAGATGTTAGCACTTAGAAAAGATGCTTCTGACAGTGTAAATTAAAACAGAAGAATCTCCTCTTTTCTGCCATGTAAGTTTGAAGTTTTGTTTTCTAAGAACAAGGCAGTGGCATTTTCATCTTAGAACTTAAAGCAGTTAACAGCTTTCCTAACTGCACTGCTAAATGTTCATGCTGGGACACAAATCCACACGTGCACTAGGTGGCTAGTGCAGAGATGGAGTATGAGCTGTTGCAGCTACTGAGTGCAGCTACAGGAACACCTAGGAGGTGACAGATAGGTCCTTATATAAATGATCATGAAATACCAAAGCAGGGTGAATAATCACCTAACAGCAAACCTTCAGAAGAAAACAAAGGAGCATCTGAACAAAACTGAGTGTCCTTTCCCACTTGTGTAGGCTTACTAAACAAACTGAAGGGAGCTACACTGAATTTATGTAGAACAGCAGCAGCACAAAGGGGTCCCTGTGAAATAACAATCTTTGGATGTCACATGAATTTTCATTTCTTTATTACTATGTCTTTGCGTTGTTCCAAACAACTTGTGGTATTTTCCTAAATAAGAAGCATGCAACACCTAATGTGTTGTCTTTTCAGCTTAGAAGAGCTACTGCTTTTAACTTATTTTCCTAAGTATTGAATGTTATAATAAATTAATTGTCTCCTGCTGTAGTATCTGCATTTTCCAGGTTGACTCACTTCACTTCTTTACATTTGATTTATGTTGTCTTACTGCTTGTCCTTTCCCTAGTGTGACGATGGATCCACTTACTGAAAGAAGAAATAAATTATTTTTACCTGTTAATTTTTCTTTGAAGAAGTGTGCTTCCTAATCCAGGCTTCCCTGGAAGACTTACAAAGTAAGAAGGATATCACTTTAAAATCCCCAGCTGTTCCCTTTTTTTTTTCTTTTTTGTTTTTCTTTTTTGTGTGTGCGTGGTTTTGATTTATTTTTATTTATTTTTAAATTAACCTATATTATAATTTCTCATGTAAATTTTCCTTTTGGAGAAAAGACTCCTGAGACTTCACCAGCTGCTTTCTTTTGGACAGTCCCAGACAGAACATTTTGACACTGTTTTTGTTTCTCAGTAAACCATAAGAACACTTACTTGTTTGTGATAACACTTTTGGACATGCTGCTTCAGAGAAAAGAAATTAGGTGTATCATCTCTGTTGTTAAATGACTTTGTCTTGTCTTCGGTTACCCTTGGTTATCTCTAGGAAAAAGAATCTCTTTTTAGAGCTATGTTATGGTACATGTTTAGCAAAGTACATTTTTGAGTGTAAGCAGCTGGTGAAATATCTTTTTTACAGGTTACATGTCTTGCCTGTGACAATAAATCAAATACCATAGAACCTTTCTGGGACCTGTCCCTGGAGTTTCCCGAGAGGTATCACTGCAATGGCAAGGAGATGTCGTCTCAGTATCCATGTCTGCTGACAGAAATGCTGGCCAAGTTTACAGAAACTGAAGCTTTGGAAGGAAAGATATATGCATGTGATCAGTGCAACAGTGAGTAAAGGCAGTATGTACTCATGCATATGTTCTCTGTGTAAAATATAAACTGACCGTGCAAGTATAGAAGTATTAAAAGCATATTGCAAACAAAGACCTTCTTCTTATATCCTGGTGTGGTCACTTGACAGCTGTTACTTGCCCCCTAGGAGATTAAATTGTTCAAAAGATGTTTTGAAGTGTGATGCTTCATTTAGATAGTCTTGTGACACACTAATGGGGTTTCTAGTACTGCCAGCTGAAGAAACCATCACCTTTTTAAATTGAGGTGACTAATATAAGTGACCACAAGTATTTTTTTTTACTTGCATCGTAAAATAATCATTGCAAAACAGCTCTCAGAGTGTATCCTTTTTAAGGAGGCACATACTGTAGATACTTAGGTCCACACAAATACTGTGGGTAAATCTCAGACTGAAATACAAGGCTGTTACCAAGATTTGTATTGTGTAACTGTGTGTTTGACCTCAGCAAAACGAAGGAAGTTTTCTTCTAAACCAGTTATACTCACAGAAGCTCAGAAGCAGCTTATGGTGTGTCGACTACCTCAGGTTCTCAGATTACACCTTAAACGGTTTAGGTAAGTAGTACCACAGCAAAAAATGTTGCAAACTGACAGATTCAGTCTTGCTCTACCATTGCTTAGGATCAATGTTTTTCAGCATCACTTTCATTTCCATTTACTAGTAATGAGAAATAGTTACTAGAAACTTCTTTTTCTTGTTCACTTGAAACATCAGTAAGATATAAGTAGGGAATTAACTTTTTGGATTTCAGATACTTGCTACTTTAGTACCAAAATTATTTTATCCTTGTTTTGGTTAAAACCTACTAACCTTGCGCTGAACTCTATTGGCAAAAACTGATCTTGTGATATCTTGAGGTAGAGTAGGATGCTCATAATCACTAATGCACAAACCTGGACCATGTTCAGTGGAAGTCTCAGATAACCTTCCTATATCCAAATACATAAATACATTTAGCCTCAGAGCAGGGAAGTGGACACTGCATCTCTGTGAACTTGTAGCCCAGCATCAGTGCCATCTGTCCCTCGTACCAAGGAAACTGAAAATGAGATAGAATAAATGAGAAATACCAAAGAGGTATAACAGGTGGGAAATACTTCCTACTCACCACTGCACAGATCTTAAGATGGAAGTTTCAGAAGATGAGAACAGTAGGTACCATAGACACATTTAAAAGGCCTTGAAATAAAGAAGTGAAAGAGGAAGCATAGGGAAAAAAACCCTAGCATTTATTTTGTGCACAGAATAGTAGTGAAAATATTACGTTATGTTCAAACATAATTCAGAATGCTGTGCTCTTTCTTTAAAAGAAACTGTAAGTTTTCATTTGATTTAACTTTCCAGGTGGTCAGGACGCAATCACCGTGAGAAGATTGGTGTACATGTTAGTTTTGATCAAATGCTAAACATGGAGCCTTATTGCTGCAGGGAATCCCTCAAGTCTCTCCTGCCTGACTGCTTCATCTATGACTTGTCTGCTGTGGTAATGCATCACGGGAAAGGATTTGGCTCAGGGCACTACACTGCCTACTGCTACAATTCTGAAGGAGGTAGGAACCAGCTGGGAAATGAGCAGTGAGGGAGAAAGGGGTGTTCCTAATTCTAAACTGATACAGTGAGTCTCTTTTCTCAAAAGAGAAAGGGAATCAATTGTAGCTGATCTGCCTGGAATGGGAAGTGCAGCTCTGTAGACCAGCAGTTCAGTTTTTGTGTTGCCTTGTTAAATGTGTTCTAGCTATAAACCCTCTTGTAAATCTGAGGAAGCTAAGCTGGGCTTTTAAAACACTGAGGTAAATAAGCCAGATCAACTGAAACAGTTTACTATTTGTACACAACTCATTAAATGGGACCAAACACTAATTAATTATTAAATATGATGCAATTACTTAAAATCAGTGTCCTGATGACTTTTTTTTCTGGTATATTTCCTTATTGTAGGATTTTGGGTACACTGCAATGATTCGAAACTCAACATGTGCACTATGGAAGAAGTATGTAAGGCTCAAGCCTACATTTTGTTTTACAGCCAACGACTTACTCAGGCAAATGGACATGGTAGAGTCTCCTGTCCTAGCACAGCTGAAAGTCAGCAGCACACAGAATTAGCTGGCTGTTCCATGGACAACAGTAGCAGCTAATCCAAAGCCAGTTAACTGTGTGTATGGTAAAGGTTTAAATTGTCATAACTATGTATTTTTAAAAGGAAGTACAGTATTGTACTTTTTCAATGTTTATATAGTTTTGTATTAGTTGAAGTACTCTTTACAATGGTTAGCAAAAGTTTTTATTGACAGTAAGTATCTTTCTAAGTACCTAGAATTTCAATACAGCTATTTTTTTAAGGAAGAGATTGCTATGTGCATTTAACTTTTACCTCAGGCTATTTTTTTAAGCTGGTTTTGTATTTTGATAATATTTTTGAATTGGTTTAGAAAATTTTACTTCAGTGGGCAATTGATATGTGTCTGGTTAATTTTCTGTATATGCTTGTGTACATTTTATAGTATAGTTCTAATGATACCCTGATTCTTACTGTCTTGCAGGAATTGCTACTAGGTCTTAGAATATTGACATTCACCAGCAAGGAATGTTAAAATGTGTCAGATAGTAACTGAATTTTTTGTAGGCAACTTTCTGTGAAATTATTTTGCAAGCTTGAATGGTTATGCTAAAGATACACTGATAGAATTTCTAAAATCTGAACTTGAGGAGATAGAGCATGAAGTTACTTTCATGTCAGTATGTAAGAGGAGTGTTTAATAATGCAAGAATGTATCTTTACCAAGACTTGCATGTTTTAGCCTTAACAAACATGACAACTTAGAACTCAAGTGCCAAATTCAAAGTAAATTAACAACCAGGGGCTTTTTTTATTCCAAAAATTTAAAAAGTTTTTTTAAATAAACAAGTAAAAAACTCAGTAACCCCCCAACAATAAAACCACAGTCACTCACCCCACTGTCATTGCTACAAGAACATTAGCATCCCTTTTCTTGAATTGGACCAGCTTACTTTAAGCTGTAGCAAGCATTGTCTGTCTCAGTCATCCCTGAACAAATAGCTGATGAAAAGCAGCTGCAATGTTTGCATGAAAGCATTCTCAGCCTGGTTTCATTACCCACAACTGCTGTACCTTATACTATGTGGTCCTACCACTAGCATTAACAGAACTGTACAGTGAGGAGAATTTAACAAGCAGGAATTATCAATCCTCCACATACAGTAGTTAATGCCAATTAAATTTTAATTGTGAAGTTATTTTGTGTAAGTCCTATGCAAATTGTTACCTCATCTTCTGCAAAGTTTATACCTCAATAAAATGCCTTGATATGGACAGAAAAGCGTGTGTGTACTGGAATCAATTCCTACATTATCATTACATTTAAAAAAATTATTTTTAGATTTTGTCTAAAAGGAGAAAAGGCGTTAACTATACAACTGCTTTGGCCATCTGTCAGTGATTTAACAGCTGGTTTTATTAATGACTTTTGTTATCATTTCTGTTTCTGGAAGATGCCGTATTATAGCAAGCACATAGCAGCCTCAGATCTCAATCTTCTTGGTCTTGTGCTCATCCTAATTAAGTGTGCAAAACAGTTCATGTGTTGGTTTGGGGAATTTTTTGGTTGGTTGGGTGTTTTGTAGTTTTGTTATTGGGTTTTTTTTCTTTTTTCGTTTTTTTAGCCAAAAGCCACATGCTGAAGTGAGTGACCTGACAAATGTACTTGTTATGGTCTTTCAAATACTTTCCTCTGCTGTCCTTGCTGGTGAGGAAATGGATGTAATTTAAACAATTTTTTCTACTTACAGGTAGTTCAGAAAATTTGCCTTTTAGACTTCTGATACTTTTTCTTCCTCCAAGCATATCTCTTAGGAGATCCATAGGGGTCTTCAGAGACTCAAGCATTAACAGGAGAGTCTGTCTTTGGACATGTAGAGAGCAACTTGGGTGTGAGAGTTCATTAGTCTCAATCATCACTATTAAGCACATACTCAAGTCCCTTAGAAGGCATCTTACTTACCCTGCCATCTTTACTAGAAAGATTGCCTAGGCTGTGCCTCCAGCTATTCCCCTGCATTGCAGCAAAGATTGCTAAGTCTCAGTGCTTTCTCTGAAAGACATCTTTAGCTCTGCAAAAGCAAATCTAGCTTTCTTCCCATTGCTGCTCTTGGGTAGAACAAGAGAAGGGGAGGAGAAAGGGTTCTAGTCCTCCTAATCAAGGCAGTGGGGAGGGCAGGGATGATTAGTGCAGTCCACCACAAGGATGAGCTAATTCAGCTGCTCTTCTCCAGAGGCTCTGCTTCAATTCTTAATACTTAACTAGTTCAGGTAGTAGCTCCACACCCTTTAACCAGATTAAGGCTGTTGGCCTCCTTTGCTATAAGGGCACCTTACTGGCTCATGGACAGCTTCTACTGCAGGTCCTTCTCGGGGCAGCTGCTTCCCAGCCAGCCTGTGATTCCTGCCCAGGAGCAGGAGTGGTGATTCCCTGTGTAGAGCTGCATGAGGTTCCTCTGGTCTCATTTCCTGGGCCTGTCCTGCTCCCCTTGTGTGGCAGTGCCCCCAGCTGGCCTACCAGCCACTCCTGCTTTGTGTCATCTGCAGACTTGCTGAGAGATCACAGGGATGCAGCACACAGGCCGAAGTAGCCTCACCTTAAACTGAAAAATAATAACAGTTTCCAGTCCCAGGTGGTAGTTGTCTTATGCATCCTGACAGCACATGCCCTCACTTTTCTCCAGGAGCAGAGAGGGCTTCTATAGAGCCCTCTCCCATTTGAGGGATTCAGAGATTTAGCCTTACTGAAAGAAAATTATAGTTTCAAAAACTGGGGACACAGGCACTTCCAAAACAACTAGGTAAAAAATTTATTGTTCATCTGAACTGCTGACTAGCCTACACAGCTTTTGGGTTTTTTACTAAAGCCCTGTACCTTTGTAAAAGAAGGGAAATGTAAGCATCAGTAGAAATGCAAAGCTAAGCTAAAATGAGTATGACTTTGAGTTATAAGAGTTGGGTGCCTGTCGTGGCAAAAACACAAGTCAAAAATTATAAAAGAGTCACAGCAGAGTTGTCTGTTTTTTCTTTTACTTTAAAAATACTGAAACATTCAAAATTAGAAAAACAGAAAAGCCTCTTGAATCCTTGTAGAAATAAATAACTATGCATAAGTCTTAAAAAAATATAACCTGCTTCAAAGTATGTCATGCTTTTCTCAAGCTACATGGTCTTTATCTCTAAACACACCTTCATGAAAGTGTTTGGACTGAGGAGAAGATACTACCCACCCCCCATTCTGGACAGCTGACTGATGTTCACAGAAAGCCAAGTACCAACAGTGCATAAGCCTGGGAAATGAATAACAAAGGAAAGCCTTATTCTCTTTTTTCTGAAGAAAGTAGGATTTGGCAAAATTCCTCTATCTCCACAAACACCAGCTGTAAAAATCAAATTAATAAATTCCAGTTATGTTTACACATTCCATCATTAGGTTTCCATACCATCTTACGGTATTTTTGTACTGTTCTGAAATACAAGTAGTATTTTGATACACTGAAGTGAACATGACACAACCACATAGAAAGATGCAGCAGTTTTCTTGGTAGAACAGGAACTCCACTTGCCTCCCCACATGCCCTATTTCAGCCTCCCCTTTGAAATGTTGTGGTTATACTCACCCGGCTGTGTTTGTTGTACCCACCAGCCCTGTCTTACCCACATCTAAGAGGAGAAGCATGGTAGTTGAGTCTAAAATTAGGAAAATCTTAGGCCATGCCTTCATCAAAAGGACACCTCATTCAAGACCAACAGTACATACTCTAATGTATGTACAAGAAACAAGATGACCCCATCTTCTGGATATTTGAAAACAGACTTCAACATCTGGCTCAAAAGTCCTTTGGTAAACTTTTGATTTTGTCAAGTGACAAGAGCATGGTTCACTTACTAGACAGCATGGCCAGGACTTTTAACACTTACAGCAGCAGGAAAAGGCAGCCTGAAGAGCATGAGAGCAGTAGGAAATTTATTTATTTTAAGGAGACAGAAACAGGGCTTGCCTTTTATACTGCCAGGCAGGAGGGCAAGAGGATGCAGGAGAGCCAGCAGCACAAGGACGCTTGTATCCAGATACACCCAGTTAAATTTATGGGCAATAATCATCACACTCTGCAAGTATTTTT
Source organism: Promerops cafer (assembly GCA_013398275.1). Lineage (NCBI taxonomy): Eukaryota > Metazoa > Chordata > Aves > Passeriformes > Nectariniidae > Promerops > Promerops cafer. The sequence continues at coordinate 1,531,390 of VZSE01007196.1, read as the reverse complement.
CTGAGTCACTTCAACTTGTTACACATGATTATCAGCCTGTGTGGGTGAACTAACAAACAGCCAGCAAATTAAAAAGTTAGGAGAAGCCATAGTCCAAACTTGCTCTGCTAGTCAGGGTCTATTATATTCAGGTTAAAAAAAAATCAAAAAACAAAGGGAAAAAAGCACATCATTGATCTATAAAACCAAATGTTTTTAAAGTCACTATCAATGAAGTTAAGAAAGCCTTAAGCTGTAGAAACAATACCAAATCCCACTGAGCTACTATGAAACAGGCACCTTCTAGACAGAAAAGTCTGGAAATTGCTGATAAGCAGGCAAGAAATAAAACAGATTTGTCTTGCTTGTTTCCAGCAGACTTTGTACAAAAATAGGTGAGCTGGAAGCCAGCCAGGCAAGGACCTGCTTGTATTACATCAAGAAGTGCAGAAGAGTATGGTCTTGTTAGCATAAATAAAAATAGCAGCAGCAATGTGCCCAGCAACTCGACTCACCACAGATTCTTTCAAGTGCCAGCTTTCACTTTGCAATGCACAAGCACCCACCACACTAGCTACTGTTTCTTGGGAAGCTGAGACACACATAACCACACAGCTGCATAAATTAAAATTCATTGCTGGGATACCAAGATTCACAAACAGCAACAGCAGAAATACACATCTCAGTATCCCATTTCATCCATTTCTACAAGATTAAACAGTAATGTGTTTAAACAGTACTTGCAATTGGGGGAAAAACCCCAACAGTGTCAATTACTTTTAAACTGTAGGCAGTACATGACACTGCACCCCTCTAAATTGCAGCTCAGATAATCAAGTTTGAAAGGACAAAAATGCAGCTTTTACCCAAAGACAGAGGAGAAAAGAACTGATATATTTAGGTTAATATGAACTCTTCTATAGAGACAAGCTGTGACTATAAAGGAGCAGGTGAAGTGTCTGTTTCCTAAGCACTTACGTTTAAGGCACTGTTACTGACCTATTAACAGAGCTGTCATTTTTATCACCAGTAACTATTGAAAGTTTTAATATGCAAGTTATGAGGTAAAGATACAGCATTGGAAGACATATTGCATATAGGCCTGCAGAGCCAAGGGATTTAGTTTACCTTTACAAATGAGATTCAACAGTCAGATTTCACTGCAGCAGGAAGTCAGATAATGACTTTTTACATCAAGAAAACATCAAATACTCCAGATTATTTTGCCTGCATGAAGTAACTTTTAACACTCAAAAATAAATAGTTTTCCTTGTCCCTACCACTTGTGCAATCAAATGGGAACTTTAAAAAGAGGAAATCATATGAAATGTGACTCTGTGCAAGAGGGGATGCTAATGGCAAAGATTACATAGGCACATACACTAAAACTGAGTTGACTTCAGCCCGAAGCTTCATGTTGATGCCACCAGCAGCAGAGACCCCCAGCTGCATCTGACATGTTCGAATACAGCTGAAGTCTGAACTGAAGACTGGCACACTCAAAACCTTTACCACACACTTTTACTGTAGTTGTCACATTTTGTCCTCTGAAGTGTTGATGACTACTTGCCCTGTATCCCAGCACTGAAAGACTATTTAAACAAGCATGAAAGCCCAAGTTTCGTATGAAGGGTAAGTTTCATATGAAGGTCCAGTTTCAAGACAAGAAATGGCAAATCAAGTTTGTAAAATATTTAATAGAGCAGTTTCCCAGTGGACTCCTGACCAGAATCATAACCAGACTTCTAAAAAGTATATATATATATTTTCAGATTTGAAAATTTATCTTTATTTTTTACAAAATGGATTCCAGGAAGTTTAAAAGGCAATATCATAGAGGACTGGGGCGCAGAAATCAGGTGTAGTCATTCAAAGCATTCAAGTAGGAATATGGTCATATAAATATTTGAAAAGCATCTTTTATCATAAATGTTCAGAACAAAATGTATAACTCATTCCAAACTAAAAATTGAGCTTTATAGCACATATTTCCCTGAACAGAAAAAATAAGTAACTTTTGAAATATTTCTAAAGGCCTGAAAAGCTTTTTCCATGGTTAGTTACAATTAGAAGACTTGCCTTAGATTAAATTCCTTCCTTTCCAAATATGGAAAGTATTAACATCAGTCCACTGTTAGAACAGACAATGTGTTGCAAATTAATTCTGGTAGAGTATGTTCCAAGAAAGCCTAGAGTATAAAGGTGCTGAGGTGGCTCTGAGTTAGTAGTCGTCTCCCCTGCTGACGACCTCCTTGCAGGTGGGGCGCAGCAGGATGGTGTGCTCGAACTGCGCCGTGTAGGAGCCCTTGATGTCGCACAGGGGCGGGTACGGATCCACGATGCCCAGGTCGCACAGGTTCTTCAGCGCCATCAGGTATTTGCTCTCCCCCAGGCGATCCAGCCACCGGCGGCAGAAGGCAAGAGTACCAAAGTTCTCGTTGATAACATTTAGCAAGTGTTTCGCTCTTGGAAGCCTTGAAGGAAAAAAAAAAAACCAAGAATGCTTAGGAGAAGAAAGAGGCATCACCAGCATGCATTCACTACAGAAATAAAACACACCAATTAAGAATAAGGTTAAATTGCAAGGTCTTTTCAGACTGCCTAGACTTGGGATATCTTTCTACATTCATCACATGTTCTCTTTAGAAAATAAAGTGCACTCTCCTCCTGCAAACAGATATCCTTCAAAACAGATTGTGAACCTATCTGCAAGCTAAACTAAACATAGGGTCAGGAATCATTCTCTTAAAAAATGAAAGGACATTTCATTTTATAAAGAAAAACAGAATTCTTCCTGATCCAGAGTGGTCACTAATCTGAACTCTAATATTGGCAGAAGCTTGGTGGTTTAAAATGCTGAGTTTTCGCTTCTGAAGTCAAATACTCAGTAAGCTTTTTATTCACACTTCTGACAATATACAGGCATAAAAAATATATATTTATATATCTACTAAGAACTAAGCTTATTTGCAGTCAAGCAGTTCCTTTGCTATCTTTAGTTTAATTCTTCCCATCCTCTCTCACACTCCTAGTATGTGCTATGGAAAAGCATGTCTGCCTGCTACGTTTCGAACCAGAGTGGTCTTTGTTTCAGAAAATAGGCTGCACTCCTAGAAATGCCAAAATGCAAACCCAGTGAAACAAAAAATGAGTAATTTCTTCATTTTACAGCAATGCACTAAAACAAAAACTCAAAAACTCTCAAAATATCCATAAAATAAAACAGACGGCGCAAATAGCTTAATAGATTCTGGGAACAAAGAGTGGTGGCACACAACCACAGTACAGACATTGACTAAAAAAACCCATTGTACAGTTAATACACATATGAATGGACAAATATAATCTATATATTACTAATCATGAAAAAAATAACAGTAGGAAGATTGTTAAAAAAACACTATAAAATTCTGAAAACATATTTTCTCCATTTACAGTTTCTTGGAAATAATTCTGTATTGTTCCACATTAACAGAGTGTATTTTGTAACAATATTGCTAGTACTGCCCTTTGAGTCCTCTGACAGCCTCATTAATTAGTGAAGAACACACATTGTATCAAATTTGAATCCCAAGAGGGTGGTAACTTTATCAAAATACACCAACAAAATCCAACCTTATTGGCACATGCCCGACATCAAAGTTCTTCATATAATGAGAACACTCCATATCATCATGAACAACACCTTTTCCCGTGCTACCGAAGGTTTCTATAGCATACACTTCACCTTCCTAAGGAGAGAAAAAAGGAACATGTTGAAATATGAAGATGTGACATTGTGTCTTTCTGAAACAAAATCTCAGTATTACAACTTCTGAATACAAGTAATTTAATGTGAATAGATTCAACAGCCAAATCAATGCAGAAAAAAATTCAGCATGGAGATTTCACACATTAGAGTTACAGGTATCTCCAAATCATCAACTATTTACATTAGTACCATTTTATTTCAAGCCAAAAGCATCAGCATGTTTCCAGTCACAATTTCTCAAAGTCCTTGCAGTTAAAACATTGTCAAGGCATACATCTAACATAGCTAAGAAACTACATTTGCTAACTGGAAGTACTTCTGTGCTATTCCAATATAAGTCCTAGGAAATGTATCGTTTAGACATAGCAAATAGATGTTGATTACAGACACTTACTGCACTGATGAACTTTCTGCCCAAATTGTGCAAGAATTTCCTGGTAACAGGTGCTAGTACATACCCTTAACCTGCTCATTTCCATTCCACAAGATGAATTTCTTCAAGAAATGAAGGCAATATATATCTGCAAGGGCATTATCAAAATTCTAGCCAGGAACGCACTGAAATGCCATTATACAAACTCATTTCTGCCAAGCGCATTCACACATCCGTAACAGCAGGACTGTGAAAGGGACTTAACAAGCCAGGGCATCAAACACTGATGGACACTATGAGTTGCACTGTTTAATTAAGCTACTTTTAAAGTCACAAGCCCAAAATAAGAAGCCATATGAAAAGCAGTAACACAGATTTCAAATTAAAGACAAACTCTTGAAGATGTCCCTGAATATTCAACAGACTCGTTAAAAAAAACACAAACCCTCAAAAACTCCCACACAATGCTGCCAACAAGATTCACTTAAAACCCACTTTTTCTGAATAAGGATCATCAGAGGCTCTGTTAGTCACAAAAAACTCACTGGATTGCAGTTTGATACTATAATTAGCGCAGTGCAGTAAGACCTTGGCTATGCTCCACATTCTTCATTGTCAAACTCACTGTGTTTAATGATGTAGGATTGGTCCTAAGTAACCTACAGAGGCTTAAAAAATGTCTTCTCCCCAAGAGCAAACCATTAACTAAGTCAAACCAAGAAGAACAAACTAAGAAGTTTTTCTATCTTCCTTTTCCAATACTCTTAATCCCTTTGCACAGTCTTGTAGATAAGATAGTTAAAACTTTGCCTTTTTGTGCACACCCTAAGTCAACAACTATGATACCAGTTTTGGGTGATGAGAGTGAGCCACCTCAAAAAACAATCTTGTCCAGACCACACCTGTGCCTGTTCAGCTCTTACAAGTCTTATCTATCCTGATAGACTTACTGATGATCATTAGTGATGATGCTTAGAACAAAATTAAAAGCTTCTTGTCTCATCACCCATCTTTCAAATCTTATCTCATTAGAACAAGAGCTTCAGTGAAAATGATGGCTAAATCTCACATTCCATGTTTGAATACTGCTTCCCAACTGGTACTTCATCACATCATGTACAGCCATTGCCCTTCCCCTGCTCCAGAACACTATCCAAACTACATCTTTCAACTAGCCTCTCACATTAACTACAAATACACTTAATTATTTTGTATCTGCAGAGAAAAACTACACTGGAAGCTGTTCAAGAAAAATACTATATCTAACAGTACTCACAAAAAGTTATCCAAAATGACAATACAGATGTATTTATAAGAATTACCTGAGTGAGAGAAGATTTCATTACAGAAGAAACAAACAAGAAGTATGAATGACCTGCAAGTCATTCAGGAAAACTCTGATTTCCTGAATTACAGTTCACCCCTAAATAGGAATTTCTGTTCTTTTCCATGCTTCTAAATGCAACATTCCAACACTCCATTTAACAATGTCTATACACTGAGAAATAAATATGCAGGAGTTTCAGTAAATACTACTATGGCATTCAGATTTCAACAGTGGTGTGTTTCTTTTGGCTTTTTTGTTTGATGGTTTTTTTTAAATAGCAGAATTCAAAGGCTTCAATTTCAGAAAGTGTTAGATATCTGAACACTCCAGGGCTAAAATGAAGAAGTCACTGAGACAAAACTACTCCCGTAGAGGAGCATTACACAGTACAGCAGTTATTCCACTGCAATTATTCACCAGGATCACAAAAACTACAAATTGAAAGTGCACAGGAAATACCATTCTTGCAATGATACTGGGGGAATTCAACAGAAAGAATAAGGAACTCACCTCCATTCTTGTGGCTTCTCCTCCTTTCACAATGGGTACTGTTTTTCCTGCATGTATCCTATACGGCCCAATGGAGTGTCCATTCAAATTGCGAATTGGCTTCACTTTGGAAGGAAACATTAATATTACAGGCAATTTCCTAACACACAGTAAACCCTTTAAGGCAATTTGGTTTGTTATCCCATATTAAAAGCATAATAGTTAGTCACCATATTGCAGAGGAACCAAACACAGAACTATCCACGCATCTTGTACAAACACCAACCAAGACACAAATTATTTGTATCCTTTAGCAAGGCTTCCTTATTAAAGAACAGCAACTCCAACAGTAATAAAAGCTTATTAATAAAGCCAAACAGCAAGTATCAAATTATCTGTACAGTTCAAAACTGTTGTTTAGCATTCATCTTATCAGTTAAATATACAATACTTGGAAGTATAAGCCAAGAACATTTCTCCAAAGGAAAGGAAAGCCAGCCATAAACATGTATTTACGCAAGACTCATACCATACTTCTAGCAGAAAAGTCTTTTCAATATCCTACGTCAAAATCAGTATTTATGCAAATCTATATACAGATACACACTTCTGAAACAACTATCCCATCCCTATATAAAGAAAACAACTTGCCTTGGTATGTTTTGCCATCAATTTCAACTTCATAAGACTCCATAACTTCTTGTATGGCCTCTCCCACATCACAGAGACGTACATCTATTCCAGCACACTGAAAATAAAGTGCAAATATGAATGGAGAACAATCACAACATTTACTGAAAAAGACTTTGTAAGTTACTTACATAATGATCATACCTTTATTCCAGTATTTGTGGCATCCTTTACAGCTTGTAATAGTCTGTCATATTTTGGATTGAACGTGACTGTAAAAGCACAGTCAATAATACGACCTGAAATCAGCAGAAGTTAGTTAGCTTCATAGTATTTGCATTGAAGAACATTCTCAACATTTTAATTAATAAATGAGAACTAACCACTAATGTGTGTTCCAAAATCAATTTTGCAAATATCATTGTATTGCAAGACAGTTGGATCTCCAGCATTGGGAGTGTAGTGGGCAGCACAATTATTCAGAGAGCACCCCGTAGGAAATGCAAGACCTGCATTTAAACCATTTTCCTTTATCAGCTTACGTGAGCAGTCTTCTAGTTTTTCACTGAAAGGCAGAGGGGAGGGAGAAGAAAAAAAGAACAGGACAGTTGTCATTAGTATTTCTTATGATGACTTCAAATAAATCAATGCAAGAACAAAATCTCAGAAAAATATTAAAGCAAATGTTTTTATTTCAAATCAAACTATTTGTATGCTAAGTAGACAGACAACCCTAGGCTGAAAAACATGGGCACAACACAACAATATTCAGTTCTTTGTGTTGTTTCCTCTATCCTTTCTGGGGCAAAAATGAGTCCTTCTCTATTGTTTTTAATTTAAGTTTAAAATATTTATCCTTACAAGCTGTGTTTAACCCATCTTTCCTGAACAGAAGAACAAATTAAATGCATTCTTTACAATTACTGTAATTTAAAAGGAGGTGGGGAAAAAGGAGGTAAAGCCTCCTATTTATTAAAAAAACTTTGATTATAAAAGGACCTTTTAAAAAAAAATTGAGTGATAACTATGATAAAATAAAACCTTGTGAGACTAGCATTTGTTTTTGTCTAATCTCAAGATGCTAGCAACTGCAAATCCACAAATTCATGTCCAACGGTGCATTCTCCTTCAGTGTCACTGAATGAGGTAAACTGCAGCTCACTGCAGTGCACCAAACTCTGATTTTAAGAAAGCCAGAGAAATATGAAAAAAGAGAGCGTATTTTAATCAGCAAGGCCCCATAGCCTGAGGTACTTTAGGAAGAATAGACATGTTTTGAGAAAATGACTGCTTAGAACAGCCAAACTGTATAATTCACTAAGACAGATTTGTTTCACCCAGACTAGTGAGCTGCCTTTCTTCTACTTTCCCTCATGGTATATTATGTCTTTCTGTTATCCTTGCACAGTTACCTTGGGGATCAGCTCTCATTAGCTTTCTTACTATCCTACTCTTGTCAGCACAGTCCTCAGTCACACCAGGCTGAAAGCACCTGATTTTGGAAGCTAAACTGTTCTGGATCAGTGCAGTACTTGGACAGTAGACATTCAATCTAGATAAACTGAAGGACAGAAAAAGTAATAGTTGGAAAAGTCACAAAAATCAGTCCAGGCTAATTCTTTCTTTAAACTTAATCACATTTACGTTCATCTCAATCCATTTGCTCAGTTATTTCTTACAAACTGAGAATAATAAAAAACCCCACCGTGTTTCCACCAGAAACATCAGTCAGTCAATGAGACTAAACATAGTCCAAACCTTCCTGCCCTGTACTGAATACACAGCCATGCTGGTTTTATGCCTCTTTGCCCAGTCCCCGGCACAGACTGCACCTGCACTGTCCACATGGCATTTCATGACAATTCTGGCAAGCAGCAGCAGCGCTACTGCTATTGCTGCTTCTCCCAGCACTGCTGCAGAGTAGCAAAGGCAGTGAAATCTAAATGAAGCATATAATCAAAGTAAGTGAACACCACAGAAAGCTTAGTTTAAAATTCAGTATAATCAGTATAAAGCTGCGTAAGCTAAAAATACAAGAGGAAATTTAAAGGAAATAATTGGCAATATTGGTTTGTGTACTTCAAACAGAAATCTCCCCAACACTCATTACACAGTGAATTAAGCACACAAAACTGAGACTAAATCTCTCCCCCTCTAGAAAATGAAGAAAAATCTACAGAAGAGGTCTTCCAGAAGATGTGTGTCCTCACCAGATTTCTATCATTGTCATTCCAGGTTTTATCCAGCTCATAACGTATTTCCTCACTTGTCTGTGTGCCTCTGCAGCCTCCCGAAAATCATTCCAGATTTCCTCACTGGCTTGGTCTAGTGCTTTCTTTTCTTCACTAGTTGTTCTCCAAGCAGCAGTTCGCCTTGAAAATAAAGGAAATTATTATCAAACAAGTTACTATAATCACAGCAGTCATTACAACTTCTGTCTAAAGCCTGCAAAGTGTTTATTAACCAGTCAGGTCTACATTCCCCTGTGTAACAGAAAAGATCCTGATTTATACGATTTTCAGAATAAAGGAAGCCTATTAAAAAAAAATAAATCTAACAGTACCGCACACCAGCAGCTGTGAAAGGCAGTAACATCCTACCAAAGGCCCAGACAAGCAAGGTCCTTGAAGGATGCCCAAGTTTTCTAAGAGACAGAACAGGCATATAAAATTCATATTAATGCCTGCAATTCCACCTTAAGTTTAGCAGGGCAAAAAACTGCAACAGGCTGTACTCATGCAAAAGGCTTATTTTTTTCACAATCTTATTCATTCAGACAGTGTTGTTCCTGTATAGAGATGAACAGCACTGTAGTGTGGCTGTTTGGCCCAGAAACTGTTGCTGACACAGACAATAAGCATCTTCAAAATTTAAGAGCTTGCAGTTCCAGTATTATTTTCATTCACGCTCAGTGTATTTAGGTAATAACACCTAACACAGTGCATGGTAACTATGACACATGCCAGAATGTTACTTTCTAAACGGACTGGATGGTGAATTAACATTTGTTACAGAAGAGCACCACTCATTCTGGCTCTTTGGTAGGTTCATAGAACAAATACACAAATATTTTTAAATACAGGACTAAGGATAAGATTAGCTTTGAATATATTTTGTATTATGCAAAAATCCAATGCAACTAAGGTTCCCTGAAAGCAAACAAACAAAAACATAATTTAAGTACTCCAACAACTGTCAGAACTTAGCTAGAAGACTACTCTGACTACAAAGTAGACACAACCCTTCAAATGGTGAAGCTGCAGCCACATAATAGTGCAAAAAACCCTAGTGATAACTCAAAGAACTCCGTACATGCTGTGCAAGACAAAAGCTACTAAGAACAATACACAGCTACACATGCTGGCAGGTGGGTCTTAAAAGAAAATGGGTGGTGGACAAGATGGACCAAATATGCTGAAATACACTGGTTTTCAAATTTAGAAATTAATGAAAATGAGTTGATTCTAAGCAAACAACTGAGTACACAGAGTGTAAAGGATTCGTTTTTGAAATCCACAGGTGTAGCTTTTTACCTGTTTCATAGACATGTAACTTAGCTTTGACAGTTTAGCCACTTTGAGAGTTTTCTTTACAGCCAAAAAACGGGTACAAGTGAACCAAGAGACTATGCCCTGCAGTTTTGCTACATTTTGAACTAGGAATATATACTTATATGTAAATTTATAAGTGTATATATATTTATACTGAGTATTTCAAGAGAGTCGAAAAGATGAAGGGGAATAACACACTATTCCACAAATCTTTCCCAGGATGATCCGAGGATACAAAATATTTTGAGACCCTTTTGCTTGTTTCCATTGAACTTTCTGCTCCTTTTGAGATAAAAGTGAAAAGGAGAAATCCCACATTTACCTTTCTGAGCAGTTTTCTTGCTCCAATAGCAAGCATCACACATACTACTCTTACCATTTGCCTCAATCTGGCAAATTCTACCAAAAAAATAAAGCAATGGGCTGCAAAACCTGGGCCCCCGCACTGCCACTAGAAAACTGGACTTCTGCCAGCACAGTAGTCATTGAAGATGGAAAAGGTGCACTGCAGAAAAACACTGGGAACAGAGACTCAAGGATCCTTTCAGACTGTTCTGGATTCCAGCAGCGAATGCCCCTTGGTAGCAAGAATTGCTGACAGAGTCTGGGCAGCTGCTCTGCCATCTGTCACAGACTCGAGTGCAAACTCCAGCAAACTGGCAAGAAGCCATCCTCACTCTTACTGTATTTCAGCATATGGTCACCTCACACAAGTCAGCTAGGGGACAGAACCGCCTCTACATGTAAAAACACTGTATCAGACCCAAAGCACTTTGCTGACAAAGCTGCACTACCGCCACCTGGGAGCTCAGGAAGGGAGGCAATCAGAATTTCTGCTAGGGCCTAAGCACTTCAGGACACGTGAAAAATCATTTGGTCAGATGAAGGCCTCACACCAAACATCAAGTCCTCCAACTTGAGCTAACAAGCTTTTGGCAGTTTCCTCATGTGCTGCCTGCCACATGTCAGCTGAAGAAATTCAACTCTTGCCCCAAGCCATTTGGTCCAGCTTTTCACTCCAGTTCACAGCCTGCAGTTTTCACCACTACAAATCTTTACAGGATCACACTGTAATTTAGATTCCAGCGATCAAAGAAACCCAGAAAATAATTTCCTCGGATTATCTTCACCCAGATAATCCAGTCATGCTGGAGGGAAGGGATGCCATCCAGAGGGACCATTACAGGCTTGAGAGATGGGCCTGTGTGAACCTCATGAAGTTCAACAAGGCCAAGTGCAAGGTTCTGCACCCTGGGTCAGGACAAGCCCACCACAAATACAGGCTGGGTGAAGAATGGATTGAGAGCAACTCTGAGGAGAAAGATCTGGGGGTACTGCTGGACAAGAAGCTCCACATGACCCAGCAATGTGCACTCACAGCCCAGAAAGTTGAATCATACACTGGGCTGCATCAAAAGCAGTGTGGCCAGCAGGTCAAGGAAAGTCATTCTGCCCCTCTACTCCATTCTTGTGAGACCCCACCTGCAGTACCACACTCAGCTCTGGGGCCCCCAACATAAGAAAGATGTGGAGCTGTTTTCNAGGCCAAGTGCAAGGTTCTGCACCCTGGGTCAGGACAAGCCCACCACAAATACAGGCTGGGTGAAGAATGGATTGAGAGCAACTCTGAGGAGAAAGATCTGGGGGTACTGCTGGACAAGAAGCTCCACATGACCCAGCAATGTGCACTCACAGCCCAGAAAGTTGAATCATACACTGGGCTGCATCAAAAGCAGTGTGGCCAGCAGGTCAAGGAAAGTCATTCTGCCCCTCTACTCCATTCTTGTGAGACCCCACCTGCAGTACCACACTCAGCTCTGGGGCCCCCAACATAAGAAAGATGTGGAGCTGTTTTCAGTGAGTGCAGAGGAGGGCCATGAAGATGAGCACGGCTGTAGCACCACTCCTATGAATACAGGCTGAGAAAAGTTGGGGCTGTTCAGCCTGGAGAAGAGAATGCTCTGGGGAGACCTTATAGCACCTTCCAGAACCTGAAAGGGAGAGCTTTCTTCCAAGATCATGTAGTGACAAGGCAAGGGGTAATGGCTATAAACTGAAACATGGCAGGTTTAGATTAGTGAGGGTGTTAAGGCACTGGAACATGTTGCCCAGAGAAGTTGTGGAAGGTATCCCTGCCTATGGCAGGGGGGTTGGAACTAGCTGATCTTCAAGGTACCTTCCAAAGCAAACCAGTGACTCTGTAAGAGCAAAGAGGCAGAATTAAGTAGGCAGGGTCAAGAATTCCTTAATTCTACTTTAACAAAATTGGTGTATCATGAAATACTGCTTATTTATTTTCTGCCCTCCTGGTTGCATCATTTCAAATTCCCACATCTTCAAGAAAAAACACAAACTTCAAAAAAAGAAAATACTGGAGATATAAAAATGTTAAACCTGTTAGTCTGTTGTCTATGCAAGTATTGATTATCTGCTATTTTTTTTGCAGAAATTTGAATGACACCCACTTCTAGCTGAACTTCTCATATAAAATACACAATTGTGGGTTGATGACAGGTAACTTTTGAAAGCACATGACATTAACAGTTAAGAATAGAAGTGCAACTCTTAAAAAAATCAAAGACAAAACCCTACTAACCTCAGCATGAATAAGACATGGCACAAAAATGCTCCACCAATACATAAAATGAAGCTATTACTCAGAATATGAAATATCCTGGCATGAATGTCAGCTACTAATTAAAGTAGTTGCTTATATTATGAAATACTAAAGTAGCATAGTAAGATTTGAATACTTAAATTAGGAAGAAAACTAAGCACATATTTGCTTAAGCACATTTCATGAGGAAACTATTTCAGGTTCCTTAGAAGCGTATATTCTTCCTCCATAGCAGAACATCACGGTACAGAAAAGACACCCCACTTAAATCCTGTTATGAAAGAAGGTTTGTTTTTATGGCTTTTGTCCTTTTTCTTTTCAATAAATAGTAGTTAAACCAGAGCAAGTATTTTAATCTTCAATAGCTGAATATGTATTAGAGGTGTAAAAATAGTGTGTTATTTGTTAATAAACTATGTACACGCTTAAGTCATTTATTATCTAATTTCCTGGTTTACTTAAATCATATCCTTGTGAACATGGCACAGGTTAAATACTTAAACATTAAAGAATCACTCCTGCATCAGCCTGTTAGAACTATCCTGTGCAAGTACTTAATTAGCATGCTGATCTTGTGCATGCAAACAAGGCAGTCATTTATAAATAAATAGGAGTACACCTTGTGTTCAAATTGAAGTAATGAAGAAGAAGCTTCCTTAAAAGCAAATTTTCATCTCATAAAAATGAAACCATATTATCTGAACACAATTTATAAGGGGTACTGGACTCTTACTTATTTTACTTGCATTCTATAAGAAATAGCCATCGACTTTAAATAACCAATAAGAAAACATTTCTAAGTAATTTCATTCTGAAGTAAAAGTCATTGAAAACTAGACAATGCTTTCAGACATACAAATATTTACCTACTCTCTCCCTTTGGTTCAAACTATTTTTTCAGAGCTTTGATTCAATATTTTCTGGGAAATTTCAAAGTTTTCAGTAATACTTGGTCTTTTCATTCAAGTTTGCATACAATTCAAGCTAATTTGATGCCACGCATCCAGTGTCTCTCCCAGGTAAAATATGACCTTCCACAACACGTCACATAGGGAAAAAAAAACCCAGGAAAACTCATTCAAGTTGGTATGTCCTAGTTTCTAACAGTGCATAAACAAACAGACTCCAGTAAAAACATAAGGGTGCAGATCTCTGTTCCAGTGAACCACTGGAAGCTGTTGCTTGTTTAGTGCAATTGCACATTATTCCCACATCACTATGAGTTACAGAAACAGGTGAGGTTACAATAACTATATATTCATTCCAAGAGAGCTAAGCAAAGTACTGAATATACCATGTAGGCTTTTAAATTAAATGGAGAGATTGACATGTCTCTACCAAAAAATAAGTAACAAAAAGTTGGCATCTCAATGGCCACAAAACTGCTGCATAATAGTGTCTCATCTCCCTGAATTTTAAACGTTCACTCACTTCTAATTCAGACAATGTTTTTTTTACAAGCTGTCTACTGAAAGTCTGTTGGTACCCTGGGTCTCAAGGGCCCCCTGCCTCATGGCAATTCTGCTCATACTGGCTACACCTTAATTAAAAGGGTAGGGAAAGACAAACATTTCTGGCCTGAAGACTTGTATCCATTGAGTTCCTGGATAATCCAGTTAAAGAAAAAAAGGGCAAAACCCAAAGTACATTACTCATTTTGTCAATTTAGTTTTACATTAATATTTTTTTTAGCACATCAAAATGAAAGCATTTATTTCTTAAGCTTAAAACACTCACCCATCTTGTGTTGGTGGATATTCACACTCTTCTCCCTTTGGGAATACATTGCTGGGAAATAGATCACATATTGGAATAGAAGGTGGATCTGTCTGGACCTTAGCTGTTGAGGATAATTTAAGAAAGTGTTACACATGGGACTCTGGACTCCATTACTCATGGAAATACTAACCATCTCATTTCAACCATAGAAGTTAAATAGCAGAAGTTATTTCAGATCCCCTTAACTAGAATCTGGGCTCCTACCATGACAACATTGTATCACAATGCCCTCATACCACTTTATTTAGCCAATGCTCAAGGCCAATGAGTGCTGTTAATGGCATGGTTATCAGAAAGAAGACAACTTGGCCAGACTTAGCCTACAAACACAAGCTGCACCCCTAAATTTGTTTTGGCTGCAAGAACAGCACTTGCACATACTTAATACCAGATATTCACATAGTCCGTATTTTTGTGATTGATACATACGTCCTTTCTTCTTTTTCTTCTTCTTCTTCTTTTTCCCAGTTGCTCCATCTCCTTCACCCTCTCCATCTATATGAAAGAAAGTGCTCAGCTGAACATAAAACAATTCTAAAAGAACCAAAGTTTTATTGAAACACAAAAACATCTGGACTATCTGGAAACACTTCTCTCACAGCAGAATTTAATGGATTAAAAGACAACATCCAGAAGCTGCCACCAAACCATCAGCATTTTCAGTCCCTACACCAAATACAGACCTAAGAAAATAGTTTTGAAAGTTGACAACAAACATATCACCAAACAGAGGAAAAAAGAGAGCTCAGATAAAGTGTTTTTAGAAAGTCCTATCTCATATTTCTCTGTTCTCAA
The DNA here is from genome assembly GCA_013398275.1 of Promerops cafer. Taxonomy (NCBI): domain Eukaryota; kingdom Metazoa; phylum Chordata; class Aves; order Passeriformes; family Nectariniidae; genus Promerops; species Promerops cafer. The sequence goes on along the minus strand of VZSE01007196.1, from coordinate 1,516,099 downwards.
TTCAGGCAAATAGATGCCTGGAACTGTTAAAGGACATGAGAGAGAACTGTATTAGACACAACAGCTAACAAAAAGCTAGAAACTACTGCTTCCACCCCATCTTCTGATGCCTCAGCTAAAAGAACTTACTGCATCTGGAAAGACCCCAAAGAAGTAAAGATGACAGCACTCTAGGCCAGGATAAGTTTAATCTTGAGATAGCAGGGAAGGTCACAAACAACACTCAGCAAAACCACTGAGTGTGGCAGATACAACGGTGGTTAAACACTGGAACAGGTTTCCCAGAGAGGTGGATGATGCCCCATTCCTGGAAATAGTCAGGGTCAGGCTGAATGGGGCTTTGAGCAACGTGATCTAGCTGAACATGTCCCAGCTCACTGCAGCGGCTTGGACCAGATGACCTTTAAAGGCTTCCTTTCCCTTCCAACCCAAAACATTCTATGAATCTATAGTGGGAAGTTTCCAGGGAGCACAGCAGGTAAGCACCAAGAATCAGCCACACCATTTACAGTCACATCTGGGCCGTAACAACAACCCTGCAGACTTCACATTTGGCTACATCTAATCCCTACTTACTTCATACTCAATATCTCAGGTGCTATCAGCTACCTAAACCTTCTGATTCTAAACACAAATTATTTTCAAAGTACTAGTCATCTACATGTACAACATTTTCAACTACAGCAAGAAGTAAAATTAAAAGAACTTCCAGAATCAAGTCAAAGAATTCAATTTTGAGTGTATTTATACAGAAGCTTGTATTTAAAAACAAAACCAAACCAAAACACTGACCAGCTGCTCCAGTCACTAGATTTCAAGCCTCTCATGATGGTCAATATAATCAGCAATTTTAGGCTATGATGAGTGCTGTACTCCTGCAGCTGGAGCAAATTTCAGTAATGTCACTCCTGCCCCTCCCCAGCTTATTTTGGCATTAAGTGTCTTAATTTAAGTTTCTGTAAAAAATTGCAAATGTAAATACTTTGTATCTATAACAGTCCAAACCTACCAGATTTTCCATAAATCTGTACTTCATAGGCAACCAAAAATCCTTACCAGTGCATATAAATTTCTTTAAAATGTGGTAACTTTGTCACATTTGTCTTGACCTTGAGCAGTGCCCAAACCATTGATAAAGAAATTAATTATACATACTCCAGTTCATTCACCAAGTGATTTTTGGATTATTTTTTCAAAGGCTAGGCCTAAACTGAAAAGAAAAAACCCCCAGCATTTCTTAAATATTGTTGCTGCTGCTGCTATCTGCATATTGTAGCTTTTTCATACATCACTGCACGTGAAACTGCCAACTGCGAGCCAAACCAACCCTGTCTATGCTTTCATGTCCTTGAAGACTGCTGCAGACTAACTGTGCTGCCAGAAACATAACTACTGCATCTGACCAATACTCTGTTTACCTGCAGGTTATTTAGCTGCTAAGGAAAAAACCTGTCACCAGAAAAGCAATTTCAGATCTTTGCAAAACAGAAGTCCAACCTTACATCATTTTGGTATAGCCATTGAATAACTTAGCACAGTATCATGCAAAAATGTTACATATCAGCGTATTTTAACATGGCAAGGGAAATCTAAAGAGCACTTCCTAATCTCTCCTAGAGTTCAAAAGTTAGAGTCTCCTTTTTGAGGCCACTCAGTTACAGGCTCATCAAGAGAAAAAAAAAAAAAAGAAAAAAGGGAGTAGGTATTTTATTGATTTTAATCTAATGCAGCATGTCTTAAAGAAACAATTCTGAAACTACACAATTAAGATGGCAAACAGTGAGAACCAATACAGGCCAGAACACAGCTGTCTTCAAAAAATTTTAATTAGTTATTTTTCTGCAAAAGTATCAGTTTTACTAAAAACACATCCAAGTCTAATATGTGGAAAAAAGGGAAGATTATTAATTCAATCATAGCATCACTTCATTGTTTTATGCTAACACTGTAATACAATTACTAATACTGTAAAAAGGATAAGAGAGCACAGCATTTGATCTGCAACTATCATTGTTATTTCTCCTGAGATAGAACTCTAACTATTCTAATGACTTCAAAGATTTCTTTCCATTGTATACAGTATTCCCTACCCTCCTCAATACTTCTTCCTCAAGTTGCAATGATGGCAAAGCACATATTGCATTAATTTCAACTCCATAACCTGAAAGATATCACAAAACAAACAGTAAGAATACATATCTATGCAAAGTACCTGCATTAAACTTGATGCTGCAGATTGGTAATGGTCAAAGATAAATTTGTTACTTAATATGTCACAGCACTCTGATTTAATTTTTAAAACTTCCATACCCAATACATTAAAATGAAATTCTGGAAGGACAAATTCCAGCAAAGTGAACTAAGAAGATTTCTAAGCAGACTGCTCAAAGTGCTGAGACAGCTCTATATGCTAATTCAGAAAAATTAAACTAAATTACTAATTTAAGGAATGTGTTTTCTTCAACATCCATTTCTGTTGAAAACCATCCATCAAACCAAGGGAAATACAGCACCTTTGTCTGATCTTCCTAGAGAAAAGACGGACCCAGTCTGGATTTCAATACAGACACTTTCAAGGTTCTTGCTTAGAAAATCAGCTACACAGCACAAGCAACATACAAAGTGTGTGTCTTGCTTACATATTAATCTCTGCCCAATTCAATCGTAATGAAAAATTATGATTACAGATGAGCAGGTTTCAAGTCACTGGTAAAGGCTGTAAAACATATATAATCAAAATGCTCCCTTAAAATTTTCTCTGTATGTTTTAAGCTAAGAGTAAGAGACATAATTTGGAACATAAGTGTCTACTGACCATGGTAATGCAAGTGGGAATGATTTATAGCTTACCTTGTCTCAAACTAAACACTTCCCTTCAGTAGGCAGATCCTTGAAAGCACAAACCTTTAACAAAGCTTGTATTCCTGTTATTTTTTATATGTATGCCTGTGTGACAGCAAAATCATTGACAAAAAGTAGAAAGTATAGATAGTTGCATCTCATCTCTCCAAAAAGAAAACCCAACCAAAATCAAACCAAGACACCTGTAAACAGTGTGTTAAAAGGCAGTCTCAGAAGAAGCTGAAACTGGAAATGTTAAGAGAAAATATAAGTTATACTTGCCATCATCATCATCATCTTTTTCTTTCTCCTCCAGTGCTTGCTTGTCCAATTGTTTTGCTACATCATCAAGAGCACCTTCCATTTCTTTATCAGTTTCTTGTCCTGTTTGTAAAGTTAAAGTATGACTTTCAGTAAAACATTAGCTCCACGTTAGTAACCAACAGCCCCCCAAAGCTTTATAAAAACATTATGTTGTACTCATCCTACAGACACCTGAACACGTAATGCTTTTTCCTATCTTAAAGCAGGACCAAAGCGTAAGGCTGTAGAGCAATACAGTGATAGATGCTGTTAATGAAACCTGCATATAAAGGTAGATTACCCTGACACTTCTGATTACTTTTTTTCTGCCAGGGTAACTAATTCTTCTTCCCATAGCAGCAGCCTGCTCTTGTGAGATAATATGGGCGTGAAGTAGATAATTATAAACGCACAGCACGATCATGGCTAACTGATGGCCTGCTAAAACAAACCCAAACCATCGCGCCTTTATGCTATTTGCCCAGACTTGCTCCAGCTCTCTCCGAGAACTTGGGAGGAGTGCAGAGCCTCCATCAGGCGGGATGACTTTTACAGCAGTAGTCTTACACCTTTCTCCCCTCGGGGCATAGGAGAGGGTGAGGGAAGTAGTGGCTTCTCTTGCGCACACCGGAGCGGGGAGGACATCCCCAGCCCCTACCGAACGGCAGCAGCATCCTCCGGGCACCGCCAGCCCCCTCCGAGCCGCGGGGATCCCCCTTAGCCCATACCGCTGCCACGAGCCGGGACAGCGGCCTCGGCGGCGTCCCGCACCCGCACGCCAGGACCCTTGAGCCACCCACGTCCGCCGACCGCCGCGCCCGCTTCTCGGTGTAGCCGGCCCGAGGCCCCTCACACCGCCCAGCCCGTCAGCGCAGGGTCGCGGCCCGGCCCCTACCCGAGGGGCCCGCTCTGCCCTTCTTCTTCTTCTTGCGCTTCTTCTTGGCGCCATCCTCGGCGCCGAGCCCGGCCGCGCCGTCCCTGTCCTCGGGCTCGGGGGGCAGCTCGCCGTTCAGGTGCTGCTCCCGCTCCTCCGCCCGCCCCACGCCCGCCATGTCGCCGCGGCCGCGCCCCCTCGCGCGCACGGAGCGAGCCGGGGAGAGTGGCGGGGCCGG